>PVIA01003514.1:0-165962 GCA_004024845.1 Tonatia bakeri | reverse complement strand
CCCCTCCCCTCCCCTTTCTTCTACTAGCAATGAAATCCTGATTTGAAATTAAGTATTTTCTGGAAGCTTGATGCTGCATAGCAAATAGATACAAGGAGATCTGCGGGCTGAAGTGAAGGCGAGGAGCCCAGAGCCCCTTTCACTGGCCCCAGAATGTCTCTGCTGGGTCCTGGGGTCCTGCGCAGCACTTTGGGTTTTGTTTTTGTTTTCTTTTTTTTTTTTTCAATTTTTATTTATTGACTTTAGAGATAGAGAGGAAGGGAGAGAGAGAAACATCAGTTTGTTGTCCCACTTATTTACACATTCATTGGCTGCTTCTGGCTCATGTGAGCCCTGACCAGGGCTCTATCCCGCAACGTGGGCGTATCAGGACAGCGCTCTAACCGACGGAGCTACCCAGTCAGGGCCTGGGCAGCGCTCTGAAAACACCCAAGTGGGTCCAGCCACAAAGGCTCAGCTTTGATCAGGGAAGTCCGTCTCTTTGGGACAGTGATCACGTCAGATAGGAAGATCCAGTGCTGGAAAGGAAGATGAGGGAGGTAGCACTGAAAATGGGACAGATCTGTCCACGAGATGTTTATTTTGTTATTCATGGTAAAAGTGCTCTCCTGGGGAGCCAAGGAAGTGAGCCTGGTGCCTAGTAGGTTGCTTCTCCTGCCTCAGCTCCAGAGTGCTGATCAGGAGGAGGCCTGGGCTTCCAGTGCCTTGCTGGTCCGTCTGGAACACTGCTAGCTTTAACCTTCCCTTTGCCCACTGAGCTGTGTTCTCTAGGTTATAGAGAAAGCTCTCAGCTGGAAGTCCTGAAATCCCTCACCTAATCCCGAAAGGAGAGTGGACAAGTCCCTCCACACTGAGGGCAAGTCTTCAGCGTCTGCATCTGGAAATGAGGGTGCCGAGCTGGCTGGGCTAGCGAAGCCCACGCTTGCCTGTCTTCCACAGAGCAGAAAAGGCTGGGAGGACGGGCTGGGAATGCGGTCGTGGAACAGGAACTTGCACAGAGTGGAAAACTTTCTTTTGTCACACTAGGACATTGAAAACAAAATCTCCCTACCGTCTATAAGTTAAAGTAGCAAAACACTTTAACACCCTACACACCGTGAAAGATCTCTATAAATGAAGGAGAGTTCTTTATACGGACTACATTTAACTGTAAGGGAGAGGTCATTCTTGTTTTTCTGATTTTGCTATGCTGTGTGAGTTGTCTATGGCTGCTGTCACAGATTACCACGAACCTGGTGGCTTAAACCACACTGGGTATTGTCTCACAGTCCATGGGGCAGAAGTTCAGGCACTGTGTGACCCTGCTGGGTCCTCTGCTTGGGAAACAAGGTCAAAGTCAAGATGAGCTGGGCCAGGTTCTTAATCCGGAGGTGCGACTCACTCAGTCAGTTGGCAGAATTCGGTTTCTTGCAGCCGTAGGCCTGAGGTTCCCACCTTCTCGCCAGGCGTCCGCCTGCACCTTCAGGCCGGCAAAGGCCCGTCGAGTGGATCTCATGCTCTGTGTGCCTGTTTCCCCTTCTGCTCCCAGCCAGAGAGACCTCTGCTTTCAGGGCTGGTATGATGGCATTGGGCTACTCAGATAACTCTTGCAGGTTAGCTGTTTGTGACCTTGATTACAGCTACAAAGTGCCTTCGTCGTGTAACATAACATATTCAGGAGAGTGAGACCAAGGGGTGAAGCTTATGGGAGCCAGAATTCCACCCTCTAAACCAACCTGGAGAAGACTGAGTCAGGGAAACATTGTTGAGCATTGGAAGATTCTTCCAGCTCAGACGCTACACTGGTTATCAAATATTCTCAGGTTTTCGAGTTGACGTGTTCAGAAGTTGTCTGTTTGTGAAAAGCCAGGGCATGGTTATTGATACAGAATCTCGCACAAGCTGGGTACCAGGGAATTGTTTGCTGAGCAAACAAGTATCAGTTAGTTCATTGTTGCTAATATTATTTTAATGCAACTTTGATTATAAATCTTGTGGCACTGTATTATCATTGTCATTAGCTACAGATTAGACAACAAGCTAAAATCATTACCAGAATGTATTAAAACAGGAAATGATTCAGTAAATCACGATAGAAACAATTAAAACATGAATTGCTCTGTAGTGTCTGCCCGTGCTCTGCTGAGGGTGGGACGTGTCACTCTCAGCCAGGAACAAGGACAATTGCTGGATGGCCCAAGAACCAGCAACTTAATCTTTCTTCCTCCCTCCCTGCCTTCTTCTCTCTCCCTCCCCTCCTACCTTTTCGTTCTTTCCTCATTCTCTCTTTCTTTCTTGGCAAAAAGGAAAAGAAAAAGTAATAAGTTGACCAATTAAAAAATTAAATCAAAATAAAAAAAATGGAATTTTTCTTGAATGGCGGTAGGCTACACTCCAAACTCCCTGGTTAGCCTTAGCCCAGGCCGCTTTGCCCTCATCACTCAGCCTCAAGTGCTCCACCCCCAGAGGCCTCTGCCTCAGTTCCCCTGGCGGTGCCCACAGCCTGGGCCTGCCTGCCCCGGGCACGGAGTGCTGTCTGCCATGGGACATGGCAGCCTGTGCCCATCTCACTGCCTTTACCAGACGGGGAGCTCCCTGAGGCCAGGAGCTGTGTCGGACTCATTTTTGAGTCTCTTTCAGCACCCACCCTGGGTCACAGTCCCGAGCCTCTCAAATAAACAAGGAAGGAGCAACAAACGCTAACCCACTCTGGTCTCACATTATGGTCACTTATGGGAAGGGAGGGTGAACAGACAGAAAGAGGAAGACAGAGAATGGAGAGTGAGACACAAGTCAGGAGAGAGACGGAAGCAGAAGGGGAGGGGAGAAAGTAGCTGCGGGGAGAACATCAGAGCTGCTCCTTCGGGCAGTCAACAGATTTTTCCTGAGTCTCGCAGGAGGCCCTGTCCGAGCTCCAGGGAGACAGCAGTGAAAGCAGCCATAACCGTCCTTGCCTTCAGGGGCCTTCCATCCTAGCTGAGAGGCCAGCCAATCAACGGGCAAACAAAAAAATAGAAAAGATAATTTTAGGAACTACATTAGGGCAATACAGAACGTGGCTTTTAGTAAGCAGCTGAGAGCAGGGACCATTTAGGGAAGGAGGGATCATAATGGCTTTGCCGTGGAGGTAAGAACCATGCCAAGACCTGAACGATAAAAAGCAGCCAGTTCTGCGGAGAACCCAGTGAATATTATTCCTGGAGAAAACAGCAAGTGCAAAGGCCCAGGGGCAGGAAGGAAATGGCTTTCGATTTCAAGGAACAAAAAGGAGGCCGGTGAGGCTGTGCTGGGCGAGCACTGGGGAGGGTGAGGGGAAGGACTGTCAGGTCAGAATGAGACGTAGGCCAGGCCTTGTGGCTTCTGGCGTTGCTCATGAAAAGGAGGGTTAAGAATACCATACCAAACTTGTCAATGATACAAAGTATACAAATTATACAGACAGCCAAACACTCAGAGCACTTTACAACAGCCCTGCCCGAGGGTCCTCTGGCCTGGGGAACTTAAAGCTCAGACATCTTACAGTTCTCTAAAACTGGTACACTGTACAGGTTTTCAGTTCTTTTCTTTTCTGTCCCCAAAGGTTACAGTTTTATTGCCCTGTAAGACAGTAACCAGTTTTGTATCTAACTTAGCAATTTTGTCTCCTTTCTTATTTTTCCACTCACTGTAAAAACCCCTGTCTCTTACATTTTCTTTTGACTCCACTTTGTCCTGCAGATTCCCTTATTCACGAGTTAAGTAAAAGGGCAGCGTGTACCCACCATTGATTTTCCTGAGAGTGGTGTTTCTAACCTTCTGAGAATTATATTCTGTGAAGAGTTTGGGCTTTAGGTGCACGGAAAGCAGAGGAGTGAAAAGGACTACTTTATGTTTCACAGAGGCCCTCGGACTGGTAGGGGTGCGTGGGCTGAGCTGGGCCACACGGGGAGCAAGAAGCCCAGTGAGGAGCCAGAGCTTCTGTCCCGGGCAGAGCTGACCACGGGGCTCCATGAGAGAGGTGGAGGTGGGGAGGCGGGGAACGGCCGTCCTGACTGCCAGCCCCCGTGGACTTACTCCTCGTCCATGTCCGTGGTAGGTCTCCAGGGTCTGCCGTCATGGTCAGTGTCCCTTTCCCCAAGGCGTGCTCCTTGGCAGGGGCTGGGTCCAACTTCTGTTCCCTGCGCACCCAGCCCTGGGCTGACACCAAGCCACATTTGGCAGGTGTCTGCTGGACCAGTTCTTCCCTGCAGCACATCTCCTTGTCTTCCCTCTCCTTCTTAAAAAAATGTGATAAAGATCCTTAACATGAAATACGTTTTTAGGTGTACATAGAGTTACGTGGCCTTCAGAGCATTCACATTGTTGTGTGGCCACCGTCACCACCCCCCTCTGGAGTGTTTCCATCACCCTCGCGGAAACTGTATCAGTTAACACTGACTCCTCCTCTCCCCTCCCCCGCCCCGGCGACCGCCATTCGTTTTCTGTGTCTGTGCATCTGACGACTCCAGGTACGTCATACAGGTGGAATCACACAGCCTTTTCCTTCTGCATCTGGCTTATTCACTTAACACAATGTCCCCGAGGTTCACCCGTGTTGTAACTACGTGTCAGAGTTTCCTTAGTTTCCAAGGCTGAATGACGGTCCTCCGCAGTGTGTTCACCCGCTCGCGGTTGCTGACCACTTCCGTCGTTCCTGCCCTCTGGCTGCTGCGAACACGGCGCACGGTATCTGTCGGGTGCTCGCTGTCGGTCCTTCGGGGAATGCGCCCAGCGGGGAAGTGCTGGGTCATACAGGGATTCCACTCAGCCGTCTGAGGAACGGCAGCCTGTTTTCTGCAGGAGCTGCACCATTTTACATTCCCCCCACCACTCCACGAGGGTTCCAGTTTCTCCGTGTCCTCGCCAACATTTGCTATGTTCTGCTTTTTTGATAATAATCCTCCCAAGTGTAAATGACCGTGGAAGGGGAGACCCCACTGTGAGACATTTGGGAACCAGGGTGGGGATCGGGGTGCCAAGATCCTGCCTCACGGAGCTCACGGCGCAGACCCAGGGCTGGGGTAACGAGAGGCCCCAACGATGAGAGGACTGAAGCCCAGCAGGCTTCTCACGAGGCAGTCTGTTTGTGTGAATCCACCGTTGGGCTCTTGCCCCCGGGGAAGCTGTTTCTAATTCAGGCTTCTCTTTCTGTGTGTTGCTCCCCAGTGTGACAATGCGAAAGGACTGAAAGCCTTCTACGATGCAATAAAGTACGGGCCGAACCACTTGATGGTGTTCGGGGGCGTCTGTCCGTCCGTTACGTCCATCATCGCAGAGTCCCTCCAAGGCTGGAACCTGGTTCAGGTAAGTTCCAAGCCACCTTCTGTTGGGGGACTATCTTGAATGGCCACCAGTCTTTTGCAGGAACTGTTCCTTGTCCACCATGGTTCCTAAGTTTCCTGACTTAAGCCCTGGCCCATCCTTTCCTGGGATTGCACAGCCTCCAGCTGCCCCCACCTCCCAGCCTGACCTTCTGGTCAGCCCTGGCATGGCCACCACAGTGGGTCTCTACAGGGTAGCCCTAACACCACCTCTCTGTGTTTGAAGTCTTGCAGTGACTCCCTAGCCTGACTCTCAGGGCCATCAAATTCCAGGCAGTCTGCCTGTCCCGTGTCATCTCCTGTCCCTGCCACATATTCCATGCCCCAGCCACTCCGGACAACTCACCTCTCCCCCAGTGTACCCTGGACTTTCAAACCTCAGAACCCTGCTCTCTCTTTCCCCTTCCCCAGATGGCCCTTCATCTGTTCCCTCTCAAACCTCCCTTCCCCACTAAATTTCTCCTGTCCACTAAGACTGCCTTTCTCCTCGGTTAAGCCTTTCCTGGGGCTCCTGGCTGATTATTTACTCTGCACACTGGCAAATGTTATGCACAGCCCAAAGTTCCACCAGGGTGTGCACGGTCTGTTGCAGGCAGAGCTCACCAGTGCTAGCTATCTGGTCTTCGGAGTGCGAGAGAGGGGCATGGAAAGCTGTGACCCTCTGGGATGAGTGGCTGCCCATGCACATGTGTTACTTCTTTGCCTCCCCCATCCATCCATCCATCCACCCAACAAACATAATGGGCAACTTGCTGTGTGCCTAGAATATTGGTAGACACTGGGGATGGAGTGCTAAACAGGATATAGTGCTAACCAGGACAGGATAATGAAAAAGTCCCTACCCTTTCAAAGCTTACATTCTAGGAGGGAGGCAGGCAGTAAGCAAATAAATGAGTAATAATACTGAGTTAACACTTGTATAATACATATGTCATGCTTACTACATACCAGGCACTGTCCTGAGCACTTGCATATTAACTTGTTTAGTCCTTATACCTGCTCTGTGCTGCAGGTACTATTGTCATTCCATTTCATAGATAAGGAAACTGAAATACACAACAGCTGAGTAACCTGTCCCCACAGCCACAGCTCACGAGTCACAGAGCCACGGTTTACACTTAGGCAGTCTTGCCCCTGCGGTCAGACTGTGGCAAGCAAACCAGGCTGTCAACGGGGCGAGGAGATAAACCGAGTCTGCCTTGGGGTAGGCAGAGAGGTTTTCGTGGAGCAGGCAGCATTTGAGCTGAGGCCTGAAGGGCGAGAAAGACTGGCTGGCGCGGAGCACCCGTGTTTGTGGGTGGAGCGGCCAGTGCAGATAGCCTGTGATGGGAAGAACCTGGCATGTCCGGGGAACAGGAAGGAGGGCAGTGGGGCTGGAACATGGCGGGTGGGTTGTCAGGGGGTGAGAATGAGAATGAAGAGGCAGGCGGGGGCTGGGCCACAGGGGGATCTGGCTTCGCTCTGCTTGCTTGAGTTGCCTGAAGACCTCTGGGTCTGGCCCTGTGCGCCTGGGGTGCTGGGAGTGGAGGGGAGGTGGGACCAGCCGTGGCAGAGGTATGAGGAGGGAGGGCCACCCACTCAGCCCAGGGATGAGGAAGGCTTCTGAGGGAAGTGATGCTGAGCTGGCTGCGAAGGAGGAGAGGGTGTTGGACAGCTGGAGGCGCGGAGGAGAGCGCTGCTGGCAGAGGAAGCTGGGTGTGCAAAAGTGGGAGGTGGGAGTGTGTGGGTTTGGGCAGCAGTGAGTCATGCGTGGTGGAGCGCAAACCTAGCCATGTCACAGGAGCCGGCACAGCTCCATGTGCCCCACGAGCCCAGCTTCTGGCCCCGCGGTGCCAGGTGTCAACAGCCGTGAGACCCTGGCCGAGTCACTTCCCTTCTCTGTACCTGAGCTTCCTTTCCTGGATGCCAAGGAGCCCTCCACCCACCCTGAGTCTCACTCTGAGCTGCCACTCGGAGCCTCATTCCTCACCCCAAAATGTAGTCAGGGTCCCAAGAAGACTGACCTCACAGGGCTGCTGTATGGATTAAATGATTAAAAAGGGATTACAGCTGTGCCTGGCACCTTGTGAGCACTGTGTGTTTCCGGTTTCATGGTTGTTGTCACCCCTGCCCCATCGCCTGTCCTCCCCAGGTTGCACACCCCAATTCTTAGCACCCCTGGTCTTTCCTGCAACACAGTTCCCACCACCCAAGACATCCCACTCTCTCCATATCCAGTATGTAAGTCCTACCCATTGCAAGAGCCCCAGCTTAAAATGCTGCCTCTTCCAGGGAGCCATTCCTCACCGCACTAGCTAAAGTAGCCCTTCGAGGAATATTTTCCCCCTCACCACCCTGTTTACTTTTAGTAGGCCCATACAGCTGTCCCCTATACTCTCTGCCTGTCACTCTCTTAGGGCTCCGCAGATGTGAGGACACATTTAGCTGGGCTGTGAGCTCCTCGAGGATGGAACCTGGGCCTGAGTTACTCCTCTTTTTCCTGGTGCCCAACACTTCACAGACCTCATTAGATGCCCACTGAGTGATTGCAGGCTGGAAGGAAGGAGGAAGGGATGGCGGGACAAAGGATCGGCAGATTGACATTTCTCCCAGATGAGAGAGAAAGGTCTCTGGGAAACTCTCACCCAGAGAGAAATCCGGGGAGCTTCCTGGCCCCCTCACAGCCTCACTGCCTGGAATTCTCCCAGGAGCTGCAGAAGCAAGCGCAACGTTGGAAACTCCTGGCTCACCAGCCAGAGATGCCTGACCTCAGTGTGTTCATGACGGCCTACAGCCTAGCGGAGTCCAAGACAGGGAACCAGGTTATGAGACGGGGCTTGTCTTCATTATTTATCGCTGTGTAGCTCATCACCCCAACACTTAGTGGTTAAAACAACAGTAACTTATTCCATTGTTTCTGTGGGTCAGGCATTCAGACCCACAGATGACTTGCATCTGCTCCGGGATGCTCGGCATCCCATGGAGGGACTTGAAGGCTGGGGGCTGGCATCGTCTGAAGCCTGGGCTGGGGCTGCAGAACCTGCTCCTGGTGTGGCTTCCTCGCATGACTGGCAAGTTGGTGTCTCTCCACGAGGGTCTCTCCATAGGGCCACTGAGTGTCTTCCCCCAAAGCGAGTTCAAGGCAGAGGTGGCAGAGTCTTAGTACCTAGCTTCAGAAGTTGAACATCATCATTTCTTGAACATCATCATTTCTGTAACATTCTGTCGATCATGCAAATGAGCTCTGATGTAGTGTGTGTGTCGGAGGTACTGCACAGAGTGTAGTCGGAGGCAAAGTGCACCAGCGACCCCCTTGCAGGCCAGCCACCACTGACGGGTGAGAGCAAGGCAGGAGCTCAGACTGCCCCACCAGGGAGACCTGACGCTGAGTCCCTTCTCTGTGTGCAGAACTCCTGCTCATCCTTCAAAACCCTGGATAGATACCACCTCCTCTGTGATGCCTTCCCTGATCCCTTCCCTTCTGGGCTCCCCATCCCCAGTCCCCCAAATGAATGAATGGTTCCTTCCTAAACAGTGCCTTTTCAACATGGGCCATCTCCCCCAAGGGGGTGAAAATTGGTTCTTCTGGGGAGAGGGCAAAAAATCTCACCCTTTTTATGTACAAAGCACAGGACATAGTTACAGTACGTAAGTAGGTATGTGCTCATCCGTGGTGTTAACATTTCACGAGTGGGCGGGATGCAGGAAAACTGCTCCTGGGAGAGTGAGAGGGAAGGCGAAAGGAAGGCTGAGAAACGTGGTTCTGCGTAGCTTCTCTGTTGCCTTCAGCATGTACATTGTGTGGGAAATAGTGTATTCTACAGGGTCTGGCACAAGTAACACCCCCTTTTCATTACAAAATCCTTTGTTACAAAAGCATAAGCTTGGAATTCTGTAACATGGCCGTATCACACTCAAGCACACCGTATGACGTTTTAGGTGAAGCGTTCAAATTCAAACTCTAAACTGGCACACCCATGTCATTCCCCTCCCAGCCACACTCCAGCAGGCCTCGCTTCAGCCAGGCCCGTGTCTCCAGTCTCCCCTGTGAGGCCGCAGGCTTCCCGGGGCAGGGACTCCCATTCCCGTTGCCTCCCGGTGCCAGTGCCTCGTGCAGGGCCTGGCACCCGGGGATACTCCCTGAGTGCAGGGCGGACGAAGCCCTGGGAAGGGGCTGGGGGCCTGAACCCCTCCCCTGCCGTGCTGCTCACAGTGCGGAGGTGGTCACAGGGCGGGGGAGCTCCAGAGAAAATGCAGGTTCTCAGCCACCCCAACAGAATCCCTCTGCACTGTCGACAGGCTCCCCCACTGACAGACAGTGGCGCAGACCGGGGCTGTGCATGGATGGGGCTCCCCAAGGGGCTGGGAACTGGAAGACACCTGGCAGTTTGAGAGCAGAATCGCAGGGTGGGCGCCCAGGCAAGGGGGACATAGGAGCGAAGATCCGGATCCTGATGGGGAGCAGCTATGGAGCCCGGTTTCTGCCTTCCCCCACTCTCGGGGAACACAGCCTCATTTGTTACAGGCCAGATTCTGGGGAGCTGCCCTCCCCCTTTCCACCCCCAGGAGGCTGAGCATGCTTACAGAGATGGCGGAGGGCTGGATGTGTGGGTCTGCTGTCATTCAAGGGATTGGATGAACCCCTGAGGTTCACACGTGGGAAAATGCATGTAATTTGTGTAATTGAAAAGTGGCTCTGACTTCCTTCTGGGGGAGGCGGCCTGGAATACGTATTTAGTTGTTTCAGTCTCTGGTGCTGCAAAAATAGGCATGCGCAGGACAGAGGGGGTGAAATGCACCCTGGTGCTGAAACTGGTTAAATTTAACTTGCTTTTGCTGGGCTTCTTGATTCATGGTTGCTGTGTGGAGAGGCTAATATTGTTTAAGTCGTGATATGTGAGTCCTTTAGCTGCTGGGCGAGTCAGCTGCTCCAGCTGGATTTGAGGACGTTCATGGAGGCTGGAGGCTGATGTGCAGGCTCTGTCCCTCTCCTATCCGTCTGACTTTGCCCATGGGGGGGCCTCAGACCTGGGCCTCACACTGGGAAGGACACACCAGGGCGTAGCCTGGGAGTCACTTGGGAAGGGCTGGGGTCTAGCCGTTGGAGACTGAGCACGTTCAGGCCAGAGAACACACGGGGCGCTGGGAAGGAGAGAGGAGTCTTGCCTCTAGAGCTGCATGGTTCTAGGGGCCATGCTGCTGCTTCTCTGTGATGTAGGTGGGGACCCACAGGAGCAGCGGGTGAAGTTGGAGGGGAGCAGGGTTTGTGCTTGTTGCTGGAGGCATCCAGCATGGAGCAGCCTGCCTGGCTGCGCAGTAGTGAGTTCCCTGTTGCCCAAGATTCCCCAAGCGTCCCAGTCTCTACCAGGTGTGCTGCTGGGGAGATTTAATACACAGAGTAGACGCAGACTGGGATGCTGGCTCTCAGACTGTATTGTAAGAGTCACACATGGGGGCTGGGGATGTGCTCCTGTTAATGCAAATTCCTGGCTCTGCTCTGAGCCGGTTCAGGTTAGGAGACTCACCAAATCCCTCAAGAACTGGATACTCCACTCCTCACCCCTGCTGCTACATCTGTACCGGCAGCTCCGGTGATTAGATGCAATTGGGCTCTGGAGATTTGCTAAGCCAGGTAACTTCTAAGACCAGTTTACCTAGACACTGGGACCTACCGGGCACTCCTGGTCCAGAGAACTTCAGTTTATGCTGCTCGTGTGGATGAGGTAGCAGGGGATGCTGCTGCGGCAAATGTCCTAGTGCCGCCGGGACAAAGCCCACAGTCTACGGCGTGGCAAGAGGGGTCTCCATCACCTCGCCATCCCCACCCCCACCTGCCCTGCTTACTACTCCTACATTCAGCCAGCCTCTGTACAAGCTGTTTCCTCTGCCCTGGTCTCTCCACCTGGCTGAACCCTGCTCATTCCTCCCAGTGCAGCTTGCCTGCCCTTCCTCTGGGAAGCCCCCCGCCCCCACCTTTGTGCTCTGGTCCCCACACACCCCTCCCACAGTGTTTGCTGCCCTGTGCCTGCACCAGCCCTGGCCTGGAGCTGCCTGAGATCACGGTCTGGCCTCACTCACCCCTGTGCCCTGGGCCTAGTGCAGGCCTGACTCAAATGTGGGGTGGCACCCGGGGAATGCTCGCCGACAGAGCTCTGGATTTCTGCCTTCCAGGCCTCAGGCTCAGCCCTAGTCAGGTGGGCAGATCATTAGAGCCTGCCAGACCTGGATGGACCCAGTGGCTCTCCACCTGCAGCCCCTTGTTAAAGAAAAGCCCAGGGAGGCCCAAGATGGTCTGTACCTTGGCCTCAGCCCTCATCTCCTATTTCTGGACCTGATGCTTTTTAACTAATGTGTTTCCTTTGGAAAAATTCAGACCCCTCAGAATCCTGGCCTCAGAGATCTGAACGTGGCTTGCTTCTGACCCAGCCTTGTGCTTTGCTCCTGCAATTCTACAGACCTCCCGCCTGCCTACTTGTCCTTCTGAAAGCGTGGGGCCCGGGTGGCGGGGAGGCAGGAAAGCAGAGGTATTTGGAGCTGGTGGGGAAGATGGAGGCAGGGCATCTGGAACAAGAGAGGGAAGCAGAGCCCAGCAAAGGAACAAGAGATGCGGCGAGAGGGGCTTGGACCTCCTCGGAAACCGGGACAGAACCCCTTCTTTCCCGGGAGTGAGATGATCGCCGCCTCGGCCTGCAGACAGAAATACGCTAGCTGATGGAAATAGTCAGATTCCAGAAGGGATAAGGGCTGCTCGTAGGGAAACACAAACACTGCTTCGTCAAGAACCATGTCCCGCAGAGCCTGTTCTTTAAAAGGCAGCCACGGCAGATTAATACGAAATTGTAGATGCATTTCTCCTGGCGCTGTCCCAGGAGTCCCCTCAGCAGCCCGCCCCGCCTGCTGGCCTGCTGTGGCACCCCTGGGGGCCTTCCTGGGGAGGACCATTTTGGTGTGTGTGGTGGGGCGCTCTGCTTGGAGAAGCTCATGCGCAGGGGTGAGGGGAGGAGGGCATGCGGGTGGAGACTGTTGATGCCGAGTTTGTACAAATGCACACACTCAGGACGTATTTTCAGAAAACCCTATATCATGTTTGGTTATAACATTAAAAGAACAAACAAACAATGAACAAATCAGTGAAAACCTCCAAATCAGGCCCTTTGCTATTTGCAGAGTTCCAGCATCACTTAAACTGTTCGTTTAGCTATTGGTCAACATTTGCTTCCTAGGAACAAAAATTGTGTCATCTTGAGACTTGATTTTCTGAAGTGATCATCTTAGTAAAGCTGCAGGCTGCCTGGAAAATGAAAAGATTGGTTTTTTCTTCATTGTGGGTTGTGGAATTTGAGGTAGATTCATAGAAAGACTAAGGGACTAGACTGGTAGGGACTAAGTAACCATTTTGTCCAGTCTCCCCATTGTACAGACTGGGAAGCAGAGGCCCAGGGTAGGTAGGATCTTGCCCAAGTTCTCATAGTAACCGGCTTGTTGCCCAGTGCTTTGTAATATGTACCATTTGTACATATTTGTAATACCTCTTAGTTTATCTCTCTCAGCCTCACTTTTCTCTCCTGGAAATTGGGAATAGCAAACTAGCCTTCTGTGTTTCTTGCAATTGTGAGAATCAAGGAAGGCTTTTTTTTTTTTTTGAGTGAAAGGACTTTTGTAGACGATACAAATGGTACCTGCTATTATAAGGACAAGGTTTCTACCCACTGAGATCAGATCTCTCATTCCAACAATGGGTGCTTACAAATCACCCCCGGGTTTGCATCAGCGCCAAAGGTTGTTTACTCTGGCACCGCAGACCCTGAGGCTAAGGTGCAGGGCAGGGTGGAGGCTCTTCGGCAAGACCCTCAAGGTACACACAGGGTCTGCCCCTGGGCCACCACAGTCAAATCTCGGGATGCAAAGTTCAGCCAAGGAAATGCAGTCAGCAATATGAGAATAGCTTTGTACGGCGACAGACGGATACTGGACTTTTTGTGGTGATCACTTTGTAAGGTATACAAATGTCAAATCACTATGTTGTATACCTGAAACTAACATAATATTATACATCAACTATAATTTAAAAAGAGTTTTCATTCCAGAATGGAAAAAAAAATCCCCAAGGCCAGCCCAGGTGGTGCCACACCCTTGCCGTGGGGCAGGTGACAATGGGGACTGTGGACAAGTGGAAAACCACTTAGGAACGGCGGCATGATTAGGCACCACTGGAAACTTTGCTGTGACTGCTGTCGAAGAAAGAGAATGGAGGCCAATAATCCAGGTGGGTCAGAGCCATTCCTTGGCACTGGTCTCCGGAGGGGCCATTTAGCACATTAATAATCTATGAGATGCTTCTACCTACTAGATTCATAGGGGGAAAGGGGCAGGGAGGACAAGGCAAGGCAATATTAAGGGCATGCTCTGTGGGCCAAAGGGAGGGGTGGGAGAGACCCCCAGGGCGGGAGGCTGTGGATGGGCCTTCTGGCCTTGTCACTGGGTGCCTGGCGCTGTGGAGCGGGCTTCTGAGAGCAGGTGGAGGGGCACATGTGAGGTGAGGAGAGCTCGGCAGCTTTTGCTTTAGAAGGGATGGGTGGGAGGAAGTATGAGCTCTCAGAAGGTTGCCAGCAGGACCTGTCGATCTTCTGGGGGAAGGACAGGCATTCTGTCCTCATTCATTCATTCACTCACTGACTCGTGCTCACATTTATTTATTCACTGACTCACTCAATAAGTGTTGTACCTGCTGTACTCTGCCCCAGGCTCTCCCAGCCGGTGCCAGTCCCAGTGCCCAGCGCTGCCACCTCAGGACAGGTGGACATGGCTGAGAGGCAGTTAGATGCAGTGGCCAGAAGAGAGGCCTGGAATCTAGAAACTTGGGTAGTTGTCCCTTTTTTGTCTCTTAGTGATAGAACAGGCTTGGACAAATTGATAGCCTCCTTCGGCCTCACTGAACTCATCTGCAAAATGGGCTAGCTAAGTCTGCCCTTCTTCCGGGGCCACTCAGAGGATGACACAGGACAGGGACAGTGGAGCAGGTGGAAGTGTCTGGCAGACTGTAAGCTCCCTGCAGGTGTAAGGGTAATATTATCACTACTGATGCTTCACCATCTGAGATAGCAGCCAGACCCTGGGCAGGGAACTGCTTGAAGATTTGTAGGTCTCCATTTGTCTCCAGATTCAGAGTTGTATGAATGACGAAGCGAACTACCACAGACCATGAAGGTGATTCAGAATAGTAAAATTAAGACAGAACCGCAAGGGGAGGCCAAATAAGCCCACGGCAGCTGTAAGAGGCACGTGCGCTCTTTTTCCGTCTCGTGTTCGTGGAAGCAGAGGCAACGGCGGGCGTGATGTTCTCAAGTGCATGGTGGCTCCCGATCTATTCCCACCGAGGGGCTCAACTCGTATCTTTCCCATCTGGCTGGTTAGAGATTCTGTTCGAGGTTCTGACTCCCATTGTTAATCCCAGACCACGGTATCTAGAGCAATACCAGTGCCCAGCGTGTAACTCTGATGGCCTCATTGTGTATGCATCCTTCGCCCCCTTTCTGGAAATGTGCGGGGTGTAAATAATTCATTCTAAACAAATCACTCGCACCGCTCGCGGTGGAGTGACGCTGCTAGTAAGCAGCACAACTGCAGGTCGTGTAGATCTGGAAGGACAAGTTGCATCTGGAAAAAACTGGAGAGGCAGTTAGAAAAGCAACCCCCTCCAGGAGGACAAATGTGTAGAACGGGTGTGATAGACAACCATAGAGGGTTGTTGTGAGAAGCAGAAGCAATAAATATGGAGCAGAGAGTGTGGACGGGAAAGTCTCGGGCAAACGGGGTGAGCTGGTTGCCCTCACCAGCCCCTGTCCTGCCTCTAGGAGCCTGGGCCTCTGTTCGCTTGTTAGTGCTCCAGGTGATTCCGCTGCACAGAGAGGGGCGGGAGCCCTGCCTTAGCTGATGAGCCACCCCCAGGTGGAGGTTGGGTGTTTCGAGGGGTGGGGGATGCTAAGAAGGGATTCAGGCACCAGATGAGGGTTGTACGAGGCAGTGTTTCCCGAATGGATGTGATGGTGGGACTCACCAGCAGGGATGCAGTGGGGCTGGGATGCTGGTTTACTGTTTAAAAGTCAGATTCCCAGCTCCCCTGATCAGCATCTCCAGGGAAGAAGCCTGGGCAGCTGATTTTTAACAAGAGCCCTGGGTAGTTCTTGTCATCGGGGAAGTTTGGAGAACACTGGTCTAGAGATTCTGAAACTACGGGGTCCATGGACCAGCAGCGGCACCTGGGAGGATCTTAGAAATGCAGATGCCCAGGCTCCACCCCAGACCCGTGGACCCTGAATCTGAATTTTGACAGGATCCTAGGTGACTCTTGCTGACCTAAGGTGCCTCTCACACAGGACTACCTGGGGGCTCTAACAGGAGCCCAGGTGTCCACTGAGGAGGAAGGGTTTTAAGGAGAGGCGTTCAGACTCTGGACTTGGCTTAAGGAAACACCTACTGATCCAGCCCTGGGACCCACTTTTGGGATGTCAGCGTAGAAGTGCGGGTGCCATCAGCGCTTTCACCAACTCTGGGCGTCCCTTCGGTCAGCATCATGGATTGTAAGGCCTCTTGTCAAACTGTGGTGCAGATAGGATGTGTCCCGCTCAAGCCTAGATCTGACAGGCTGAGCTGGGAGCTGCCCCTGCCCCCATAGCAGCGCGGAGCACTCAGAGGGGACCCATAGTTCCAAATAAGGACCAAAGGAAAGAGTACTGGGTTAACGTGAGGACACTTGGCTTCCCATCCTGGCCTGCTATCTCCTGGATGGCCTTACACAAACCACTCCCTCCGGCTGTAGCCCGAGCATCTTCACCTGTAAATGTTCCCCGCCCACCCCCACCCCACCCCACCCAGGACTGTGGCTGTGCTCCTGTGAGGCAGGACCTGAGGTGCTTGGTGGCTGCTGGGCAGTTGCTCTGGGACAAAAGCACTGACTGTGCCTCCTTGTCCCCAGTAATGTGTGGTCTTGTGCCCATTGGTATAGAGGGGCTGACGTGCTTTGTCCCCTTGTAACACCAATAATACTGGGTGCATTTCCTGGGCTTGGGGTCTGATGGGCTGGGTTCACATCCGGGCTCTGGCACTGGTGAGCTGGTGACCCTGGGTAGGTTCTGTAGCTTCTCACAGTCCCAGCTCCTTATGTGTGACCCTGGGCTGGTTCTGAAATGACCTGAGATGATGCCCACATGGTTCACTGTGCCATACTTCCCATTCCTCCCTCCCGGGGACCCCTACTCAAGGACCTGGGCACCCGGGCAGCCTCCCGGTCTTCCTCTCAGGTAGCGGCAGGGCCCTGGGGTCTGGGACTAGCTCCCTGGGCCAGCTGTGTAGCTTCCATGTGCCCCTTGACCTCTCTCGGCCTCCTATTGTAAAGGGGGAGTGTTGGGCCAGTTGATGGGCCAGGTAACCTTGATAATGTCATGTCATTGTTCCTTGTATCCCCTGTGCCTCCAAGCCATGAGCATCTGCCTGAAACTTGTTGTCTTCTTTATTGGGCCCTGCCCACATAGGACTCCCTTCTTCAGGAGCTCGTGATCTGAAGCCTGGTTCCCTTTCTATTCCTAAGCCACGTACCGCCTAGGCCTGCAGTTCTGTGTGGAATAGTGGGAATAGCTTTGCACTTAGTCCGACTTCAGCTTTGACGTCTTTTAATCTCCATCAGAGCTCTCCGGTAGAGCGCCAGCTATCCTACAGCTCAAAAAAGTGGCCCCAGACCGGTCAAGCAGCCTGCAGAGGGTCACATCCTCTGCAGTAGTGGAAGAGCCACAACACCAGCATTCTTGTCCATCCCCTCTTTGTTCCACTTTCCTGTGCTCGAGGATGAACCTGCTCTCCGCCTCTCTGGGCCTTGGCCCGTGCTGATCCCCCTGCCACATGGCCTCCCCGTGTCACCCACTGCACTGTGAACCTCTTTAGGACAGGCCCTGCCCATCCGAGCCTTGGCTGTACCCCAAGGGCCTCCCGCAGGGCCTGGCACTGCGTAGGTGCTCAGAAATCCCGAATGGCTGCACCTGGACGGCCTCTTACAAAACCGGTTTGTAACCCAGTGGTCTTTGCCATGAGCCAGGCACAGGTCTAAACACTGTGCATGAATTAACTCATTTGCTCCACATGCCAGCCATGTGAACTGGACATTCTTCTTCTTCTCATGTCACAGATGAGGGAGCTGAGGCACAGAGAGGTTGAGTGTCTTGCCAAGGGAGTGCCAGGCCTATGTGGTCTGGAGCCCACACTGGCAACCGCCAGGCGGGCTCACTGCCTCTCAAACAGTGTCATTCAATCCTTGGGGCGACACCATGGGGAGGACAGCACAGGCATCGTCTTCGGAGGCCTGTTTTCAGAATGAGGAAAACAAGAAGCGCAGAGAGCAGAGATTGCTTCCTGCAGTGAGCAGACCTCAGGGCCCAGGAGTGGCGTCCCTGTGTCCCCCCAAGGTCCTGCCCCAGCCCACCTCTGCAAGGAGCTCCTTCCCTGTGGGCAGCAGATGACGACTCCGGCTGGGGGAACCTCTCGGTGAGGCCTCTGTGCTCCTTGTAAATCATTCATCACACATACACCACTTTTAAACCTATTACTCATCCAGTAACTTGTTATGTATAAAAAATAAATGGTTCTTTTGAATTCAGAAAATAGATGGACTGGTTGTTGGTGAAAATCAATAACTGTGCTGAGTATTTCAAGCATATAGAACTTAGAGGTCTGCTCTGGGAGGTTTTATAATGAATGGGCGGGTTGTTGTTTTTTTTTAAATAGAGCATAGCCTAATTCCGTTTTGAATTATACAGAGGTTTTCACTTTCAGTCTGTTTACTGAGAAGATTAAATAATTTATTTTTTCCGCGATGAAGAGATAGAGCCTCATAAAGTGGGGGGCGCTCAACCCAAGAAGAGCAGGCTCACTCTGGACGACTGTCGGGTCCTGCCCAGACGCCCGTGTGAGCGGACGTCCCTGAGGTCCCCCCACCCTGGTTCCCACACGAGCTGTCAGACGGGGCACTGGCTTCGTGTGTGCCGGCGTGTGGCTCCCTCCTTGTCCTCGCCGTCTTCTGAAGCTCTAGCCCCTTGGCCAGACCAATGGCCGCACAGACGCTTGGCACAACACGGCCACCGTGGCCCCACCCAGCAGCCCAGGCCGGCAAACAGGGATCTTTCCTCAATTCTCAGCTGAAACCTCACTTTTCTGGGAAGCCTTTCCAGCCAGATTACAGCCTCCAGGAGGCACATCTGCCTCGCAGCGTCATCACAGGTTCAATCCCCGGTCAGTGCACGGCTTGCCCGATGATGGTGGGCTCTTCCACAAGGGCAGGACTACATCGCCCCGGCAGGCACTTGGGCCCCCAGAGTCCAGGCCTGGAATTTAAGAGAACCTCTGGGAACCTTCATTTTTGTTTTGGGGGGTTCTCCCTTTCTCAGTCTCTCCCTTTTACGGACAGAGCATTATGAATTCATAGATCTTTAAAAAATATCTTAAATGGATGGTATTTCAGTCAGGTACAGACACTCTTCATGCAGACAGGGTTTTGGCTGCTCTCCTTATATTTCTACCTTTCCTCCAGTTGTTCATTCTGAAAAATTTCAAACTTGCAAAAAAAAGTTAAAAGAAAGCACAATGAACTTCATATTCTCTTTCCTCATCAACGGTCTGAAATCTCTTTCAAAGGTGATTTTAGTTTGGTGAAAAGCCAGAAGTCGCAGGGAACAAATCTGGGCTATAGGAGGGCTGAGTCACCTGGGTGATTTGATGTTTTGATAAAAATCTCTGCACAAGATGTGATGCCTGAGTGGGCATGTTGTCATGATGAAGCTGCCAGTCACTAGTTGCCCATAGCTGTGGCCTTCTGCATCATCAAAATAGTTTCCATGGGGGAATGTTCAAGCTTAACGCAAAATTTGATGCAGATTTGTTGCTCCACTTGCTCAGTCATTTTGAATATGATGGCCACAGAGTACACATGCTCACTCAAGGGCATCTCCCACACCCACTGACTAGCACAGTGAAGTCATCATTGTTCACACATGCTCATTCCAGTCCACTCTCCTTGGTTGCCAGGTTACATCGATGTCACGCAAACAATGATTCTTAACAATGATTACACTTTTTCCAGACAGACCTCACATGTGTATGTCTCTGTGTATATATATGTGAGTGTATACACATTTATATGTGTATATGTGTTTAGAGAACAAGAGAAGAAAGTAGATGTGGAAAATGATGGATTGTGAAAGGTACATGGTGTTCATTGTACACAGTTAAAAGAGGTGAGTGAGTGAGTGTGTGTGTGTGTGTGTGTGTGTGTGTTGGGAGGGTGGACCATATCCTTCCTTAGATGGACAGTAAAGATGTACCTAAAAATCTCTTTACGGATTTTTCTCTGTGTGACTATGTTAGCAACTTGATATACTTCTAAGTGCTTGGTTTTCATTGGCTTTAAGTTTGTAGGATTGATTTTTTTCTCCCCATTTTATTTAAAAAATATATACAACTTTTATATGATTCTATATTCAACACTATACAACGAGCGGAGTTCCTGGCTCTGATTCAGCTTGCCTCTGTTCTGCTCCATGCCACCTCTGGATGACCATTTTTTGCTAGTTTTTTTAATTTATCCTTCCAGTTTTCTTATTGTAGATTATTCACGTGTGTATGTGTGCTCCTTGTCTTCCTCCTCACACAAGAGGGAGCATACTCTATTGCCATTCTGTACCCTGTTTTTCACTTACTTTTCCAGGAACTCACTGTTTTATTGTAATACCATGACGTTCCTTAATCTTTTTACAGCTGCTCAGCACTGCTCTGCGTGGACACCCCCTGCTGATGGGCATTCGGGCTGTTCCCAACCTGTTGGGGTCACCTTGACCATGTGTCCCATTTGTGCCAGTGATAATTGGGGATGAATTCCTAGAAGAGGAATTCAGTGGGTCAAGAGAAAATGCATCCATAATTTTTCTAGGAAATAACTCTTCGTTGAATGAGTGAGAAAACTCACCAATGAACTTAGTTAAGAAGAGCGGAAAGTGAAAGGCTAATATTCAAATGGAGACATAAACAGTTAGACTAAATCTCTTGGTGAAGGAGGCCAATGTAAAACCCTTCTGGCGATGTTGTCTCTAGTCCAGCAATTTCCACGTCTCTCCGGAAGAAAGAAGAATCTCCCCTCGGTTCGTAAGTGCAGCACAGAGTTACACAACCGCGAGGGCTCAGAGCAGGAATAAACAGCTGCCTCCTGCGGGCTCCTTACTTTCTGTACAAGGAGGGCACCAACAGAGAGCTGAAGAAACCCCAAATTTAGTTCAGTCCTATCTGCCTCAATAAATACGTGAAATATCTGCTTGTTAGTGAAGCGTAGTGTAAAACTGCACTACCCCAAGCCCCCAAGATATTTCGTAACGGGCGCCGTAGTTCAGACCCCCGAGTGCTTACTGTCACGACGACATCTTTTTCCACAGAACTCTGACTGTAAATGATTTTGTTTCACATTTTTTTGGTGTTATTCTGGGGCATTCAAATGTAGTCATGATGATGAATTGGATCAGGTGGAGGGTTCGGCTGTGTGCATTCTGGCCGCTGGTGTGGGTGTTCACGTTTGCCGAGGGCGGTCTGAAGTTACATAACGGGGCACGGGGAGCATTCTGTTTTGGTGCTAATCAGGCAGCGTGGGGCAGCAAATGAGCTTAGCCCAGCCGAGCCGTGGACGTGGCCTGGGAGCCTGGGCAGGTACCTTGTCTTCCCTGGTCCTCAGAGTGTAAAATGAGGGGTTAGACAAGCCCAGGACGGCAGATAAATGACGCACGTGGGTTCTATTACTTCCCCTTCCTGTGCTAATTGCAGACATAACTAATTGATCTCCACACGCTCTCCACTGACCTAACCCACTTCTCTCAGCAGCCACCGTCACGTCAGCCCCTGCTGACAGTGTCACCTAGGCTCAAACGTATTTACTGTCTCTGACTTGGATGGGTACTGAGGGTTTACCAGATACTATCCTGGATGCTGAGCTAAATTTGAATTTCAGATAAATAAAAAACAATTTTTTAGGACAGACATGTCCCCAATATTCGTTAAAATGGCGAGACTATTACTTAGGCCATTTCTGCTTCTACAGGTATTTCTCTTTTTTTGTATGTAATTGATTTATTTTATTTGAGAGATCCACCCTCAAATAGAAGTTTTGGGTACTTATAATAGTGCCCATTCTCCAGTGCCCAGATGGGAGCCAACCCATCCCAAACTGTTTAAATCCGCATTATGACTTGATTTGATGGAAAGTGATTGAGATTTGAGTGGATTGTTATTTCGAAGGGCCATATATTTTCGGAAGACTCCTTACTGAACCCGCAGTTCCGTTTCCCAGACCTCATCCTTTGCATGTCACTTTCTTAATCTTGTCACATACATATTCCACTTTTCTCATTAACCTGTTTAGTATTTTCTTTTAAATGGACTCATCCTTTTATTTAAATACCATGGATGGAAAACTAGTATTATTTACCAAGAAAATTGTTTAAGGTAAATAAAGAGAAAACATTCCTATCAAGACATAGAATATTGACCTAGGGCTCACCTAAAAATCATTGGGTGTGCCACCAACAGTGCCCATAAAGTACAATACAGACTAATGCAAACTCCCTGCCAATTTGGGAATCCCCTTCATGACCTTTGTAGATAGGTGATCCATGAACTTCTCCTTGAATACCTCCAGTGATGGAGAACTCAGTACTTGGCAAGGTTTTGATTCATTTTTGAGCACCTTATTATTAAATATTTCTACTTTATGTTGACCCACATCAGCCTCCCAGAAACAGTCAGACATTGGTTCCATTTTCCCTCTGGGACCCTGTACACTAAGTTTGCTCCATTGGCATTCATTCGTGCATTCATTCATTCAACACATATATGTGAGTACTTATGTAACAGTGGGAGTGCTTATTATTTTGCAGTCTTATTGAGAGAAGCAAGGATGCACTTGTAATACAGTGTGGTAAGGTCTGGATGAGTGTGACTGGAGGTGGGGGCGTGTTTAGGAGCCTTGTTCACAGGGGAGTGAGAGAGCTGCGTGTGTTTTGGGAAATACAAGGCTGGAGTGAGAAGATGGGGGAGGAGCCTGAGGTACTAGAAAAGGCAGTCAAGCCGACCAGTCAAGCCCCCTAGCCCTCACTGTCCATCAGCACAAGGACTTACTTTCTATAGAACAGTTTCGTGTACAAGTTCTCATTTTTTTTAATAGAGCCCTGGAGAGTTAGTCAGGACAGGACTTATTCTCTCCATGTCACAAGTAAGGACACTGAGGCAGAGCAGACTGCTGGCAGACCTGCAGCTGATACGCAAGGAGGAGGAGCTGGGTCTTTGTGCTCCGTAGCCACAGACCTGTTTTTGTTTCCTGGTGCCCCCAGCCCCAGTCCCACAGGTCCAGGACGGCCTCCTCTGCCCCACTGAAGAAAACTTCACATTCTTGGAAAGCATCTTTGAATCTTTTCTCTTGATTCAACTTAAGTTTCCCCAGGACCGACCATGAAACAAATCTCAGAGATCTAGAGCTTAGTGTTCTTTGTTCCCTTCCTTGTAGAAGGTGTTGGCTCATGAGGGTATGTTGAACCCAAGATGACCCCTTCTTTTGAAGATTCGACCTTCCCACAGCAAGGAGGAGAAATAGTGGTAGGAGAACTGAGAGCCAACAGGGAAGGCTCCCTGGAGGAGGTGGCTGTGAGCAGGTTTAGAAGGATGAGTAGGAGCTGGCCCTGAGGAGACGGGAAGACCCAGCAGAGGGATATGCTGCATCTTCTGCCACTCCAAGCATCGAGCTGGGCCCCAGCACACATTTCTCCCCCATAGATGTTATTTCAACCTATCAACTAATTAAAGGTGCTAAATTGACATGAGGAGACATGATTTTTGCAGTGTGGTAATTAAAAGGCAGTTGGCTTCACAGCTGTGATCACATGAAAGCACTTCTTACCCCCAGAGACATCAGCTGAAAGCAAAGTGCAAAGGAGCTGAGGAAACCAAAGAGGTTTCTAATGTAATTTGTTAATTTCCTGCATTTGTCACCTGCACAGCTGTGAGGGGAAAATGGAACCTTTTACCAGAGATTTAAGAGAATTAAAGACATACATTCCAATTGTACACGATTAGACAAGAAATAGAATCATTATTATTTTTTTAAATTAACAAACCATTTGAAATCCCTAGATTCGAATTCAGAAGGCCTAATTTAGAATGACATCTCTGCCCGGGGGGCAGCCGTGGCTCTGTGAGCAAACCCTTTCCTCCACAGAGCCTGCTCGTCTGTGAGATGGGCACACTCCACCCTGCCTCGCTTGGGGTTGTGGTATCATTGAGGAAAAGGACCTTATCAGCTAAAAGGCCTTTCGTAATTGTAAGAACCCCACCCAATCTCCTAACTTCTAAGTCTAGAAGTTGTGATCTGAGGTTAGCCATCACTGATTGGGCACCTGTGCTGCTCCCAGCCTCGTAATCACCCCGAGACAGGTGTGCGTCTCCCTGGATTACAGAGAAGGAAACAGGCCCCCAAAGTGAAGGGTGTTCCCGGAGCTGCCTGGTGAGTCATGGGGCTGCATTTGGGCCCAGGCTGTGCGAGCTGGACCTCTAGATTCTCATGGACTGAACTGTGCTGTCAGCATTGACTTGGTTTTGCTGTCTCTCTCTTTTATTCCCATTTTTGACTTTAAAAAAGATAGAGTATTTGAGGAAGTAATATTTGTTTTTCAACCTTCTTTATGTGAAATAATGATAGAGATTCTGAAGACAGAAATGAAGAAGGAAACAAAAATCACAGAATGCCACATAACCAAAAAAAATGTATCTTAGCAAAAAAGTTACATTATTTTACAGTGTACCATTTACAAATAAATAAAAGCCATTTCTTAAACTAAGTGATGGGCAGTTGGATATTGGTTTTGTTATTACTCCTTCAACTGAGCATGCATATTTCATACACTTACATATGTAGTTTGTATTTTATAGTAGAAATTTGAAAAGAAAAACGTGAAGAATTTTCTCTTGAATAAAAGAAAATCAAATGTACCTTTGAGTTTTGCTTCACATAATTGAATTGGGTCATTCTGGGGAATCAAAAGCACAATAAGCCACGGATGCAGTACGACTGTTTTTCTTGTAAGCAAATTTTATTTTTTCTTCTCCCTTCTTCCAAATGCCCCAGTTGCCTTCTCAGCTTATACCCACGGCCTCCCTAGGAATCAGCCTTGCATGTCTGAGAGAAAGTTTGCTCTACCTATATCATGTGTGTTTGTGAAGATCAAAGTTAGACTAAAGAAGTACATGTGTTTTGAAAAAAATTTTAAATGATTTTTTATTGTTGTTCAAGTGCAGTTGTCTCCATTTTGTTTGGACAAATTTTTATCACAGAGAAGAAGCATAGAAGTCTATGGGATGGTCAGAGGCTTGTAAAGTCCGTCTCCCTGCTCTGCCAGTTGCTTGCTGTGTGAGCGAATGCAAGTGACACAATCTCTCCGAGCCTCATCTCTTCATCTGAAAAACGCAGGTCACAATGGCACCGACCTCACAGAGTTGTTCTGCGCATTAAATGACAATGCGAATGCCAAGCCTCTCGTGCCATGCTCGCCCCACGGTGGGTGCTCAGTCTGCAGTACCTTCAAGGAGTCAGGATATCTGAACTCAAATCCCAGCTTTGCCCCTTGCTAGCTGCGGGGCGTCAGACAAGTCATTCTACCTGCCTGAGCCTCAGTTTCATCACCAGGACACAAAGATAATATTGCCTTCCCCACCTCCCTCAAAAAGGGCTATGAGTTCCCAATAAGAGTGTGCCCTTGGGAGTGGGTGGTAAACGCTGAACCGCTGTGAACCTCTGAGTGATTAAACACTAAACCTCAGCAACAGGAAGGCGAGATGAATGCTCCCCCAGTGGTTCCAGCCTGACTCCCCCTGACTGTGGAGGTTTCAGACCTCAGGGCAAGCCTGCACACGATGCCTGAGCAGGCCTTTTGTGGGTGTGGGGCCTCAAGAACTCACCCAACCGCCAGGCATTCACTTTCCCTCATTAACTCTGGAGATGCTTCACAGCCGCTCCCCATCACATTAATCTCACAGGCATCTATGTTGAGGCACTTTGTGTCCAAACAGTGTTTCTCCAGGGCTCGGGCCCAGCGGTGACCTGGCGCAGACCTGAAGTGGACCCGAGTTCCCAATGCACACAGCCCGGCGCCTTTGTACACCTCCTGGCACTGGCCACAAACAGGGTTTTGTAAGAAGCTTCCTGAGAAAGTTGCGTTCCATTCATCTCTGCTGAAAGGAACCCTCGATGACAAATAACTCCCTCATTTAATTACAGAAACAGTCAGCAAGCCCATGGAAAAAGATTAAACGGGGCAGAGAAAAGAACAAGCCTCCATCACTCCTCCCCTCTCGCTCCCGGCCGAGTTTCTCACCTAGGATTTAGCAAGTAGGGCTGCTCTTGGCTATCCTTGCCCCTGAAAAATGGTTTCTTTCCACAGAAAAGTTCAACTCCGAGTCCCCAAACCAGGTAAAGAATGAATTGCATTTAGGCAAGAATTCATCAGTGGCTGGGGTGTTAATCAAGATTCTGAAGTCGGTAGGTGTATTTACATTTTATAGCCAGGTTTATATCTGCAAAGAGGAGTGGGACACAACGGCAGTTATCTGAATGAATCAGATTAAATGAAACACACACCCACATAAAACTAACAAACTCCTTAATCATTCCTCAGTTGTTGGAGAGGGAAGCATAGAATTTTGTAGTTGCAAGAAACCTTTGAAATCTTTGGACCAATCCACCATTTTCAGACATGAGAAAAATAGACATGTACCGAGGGAAAGCTATTTGCCCTGTTCTCACAGTCACAGAGATGGAGTTAAGCCTGGTTTCCCAGCTCCCTAAATTGGCCTTACGGTCACGCCAGCTCTCCACTTCTCTCCGCCCTCGGGCCTTCAATGTTCAATATGCAGACCCTAAGTTCTCACAGAATGTTTTTCGACAGGCCACAACTTCCCACCCAAAGACAGGTACTAATGGCTCTCTCCCCACCCCACTCTGCTGGTTAAGAGCATGTTTCCCAGAATCTCCGGGACCAACTGTGTCCACTATGGAAACTTGCCATGTTGGAGAGAGTCTGGAAGCCTTGGCATGAGGCTTCCACTGTCACCAGGTCTCAGAAAGAGGGGCAGGCCCTGGATCATCATCCTGTCTCCTCTGGGACTGAGAGCCCAGAGCTGGCTGAAGACAGAGAACTGGGTGTGAGGTCAAAGGGCCAGCTCCATATTTCCCGTACGGACCTGACACAGCTGTGTCACCGGTCTGGTTTCTGCAGCTGTAAAAATGGATGGTAATTCCTACCTCAAAGAACCAAGGGGCTCTAAGACTCACTGACATTCCAGAAGTTTGGAGGCTTCGCTGATTATAAAGTGAACGGAGCTGGACTGAGACAATCCTACCAAACTTTGCCTCCTAGCATCCTGAACCTCGCCTCATAAAATAGCATTCGTCCTAAAACAATGGGCGGGCTTTTTCTTCTCTCGCCCACAATCGGAGGCAGAGACCCAGGGCTTTCACCAATCAGAAAACTGAACGGCCATGCCTCTACTCGCAGCTGCTGATCTTGGAGGCAACCGAGAGGCTTTTTCTCTTTATTCTCATCTATCTTTCTAAATTTAGGCAGAGCTATAAATTTCTAGGAAAAAAAAAAAACTGGTCAGGAAGAGGGCGGGAGGGCCCTAGGAGTGCATTGTATCCGGGAGGCAGAAATCTCCCAAGTAAAGTTTTATGGGCAAGAAAGAAAAGCCCTGGCACCAGTGTGTGATGTAAGGTGCCACGTTGATCGAGAGTGCCAGGAAACCGGGCACTGAGGAGAAACGCGTCACTGGAATAATGTGGAACAGCGTGAGGTGAGAGCCTGCTGGACATCCAAACCCGTCCTCAAATACTTAGTCTCCAGTTTTCTGAGAAACATATTCACTTACAGTGTCAATAGATCGAAAACAAGGTCAAGGGCAATCCACACAGTGTGTCTTTCAATAAGCCGCGTCTGAAAAGGCCTGCTTGCTTTGGAGGATGAATAATACCCTGAAAACACCTACCACTCAGCCTTTGATACAGCACTGCAAAAATAATCAAAGGCACACAATACCCAGACGGGGTACAGGAAGAATCCACTTCTGAAAATGATCTATTTTTTTTGTAGGAGAAAGAAGAAAAGTTTAGAAAGATGGTTGGTGTCCTCAATCATACGCAGGAAAGCATGGTCTCCATGAAATAGCCTCAGATAAGAGAAGGGGGTTGAAAGGGGTATGATCGTGAAGGATTCCTGGGGAACTGAAGATGTCGGTGACACAGTAAACATAGGTGAGAGACAATAAAGCTTAAAACCGAGGCTGCTGAAAAGCAGATCCGCAGACCTGCGAGCAAACGACCTGAATGGCTAACTGCTGACGTGCAGCCACTCAGCTGCATTGCAGTCACAGGGCTACCAAGTCACAAGCTAATGAAGTGCCACCTTACCCAGAAAGATTAGCAAAAATTAGGAAGTCAGATAATACCAAATAATGGCTAGGGAGTGATGAGATGAACACCCTTGTGAAACTGGATATACACACACCCTGTAATAAAAGAGACTGAATAAAACAAGACTCTGTTCCAGAATGTGGAGGACAAGGCCCAAGAGGGGAAATCATGGGAGAAAATCTGAGATATGAATTTGGAGAATGTAAAGACAACACACAGATAATTAGGTGTTCTGGAGGATAGAAAAGTATATGGATATAAATGTATAATAAGTATAGTATTATATACTACATATAAATCTATACTTATATATACTATATAAATTGTTAATATAATGAGAACAGTTTGCTTGACATCGATGTAACCTGGCAGCCAAGGAGAGTGGACTGGAATGCACATGCATGAACAATGACGACTTCACTGTACTTGTCAGTGGGGCAGTAGATGCCATTGAGAGAACATGTGTACTGTGTGGCCGTCACATTCAAAATGATTGACCCAGTAGACCAGTGAATCTGCATCGAATTTTGCATTAGGCTTGAATATTCCTCCGTGGAAACTATTCAGATGATTCAGAAGGCTTTTGGGGAGGGTGCAATGAGTGTAGCACAAGTGGAAGTGTGGCACAAACACTTTAAAGATGGTTGAGAATCTATTGAAAGTGATCCACATTCTGGAAGGTCTACAACAAGCAGAACCTCTGAGAATGTTGAACATGTACGGGCTGCAATCAACAAAGATCAGCAACTGACAGCGAAACTAGAAGTTGATCTGGGGATGCGAAAAACTATCGTGTCTTGAGATTTTGATGCAGGATCTTGTCACGAAACATGTCTTGACAAAATTCGTTCTGCGGCTTCTGCTGCCAGAGCAGAAGGAACATTGTGCTGCAGTTGCTAGTGACTTGATTCAAACCGCTACCAATGAACCAGATTTCCTCAAGAAGGTCGTAACTGGAGATGAATCCTGGTCTGCAGCTGTGATCGGGAAATGAAGGCCCAGTCGTCCTGATGGAGGTCACCTGCTTCTCTACACCGGAAGAAGGCGTGGCAAAGTTGCACAAGATCAAGACCATGTTAACTGTTTTTGATTGGACAGGTGTTGTTTATCATGAATATGCCTCTCTAAGCCAAACATTAATAAGCAGTAACTACCTCCATGTTCTTTGTCAGTTGAGAGATGCACTATGACAAAAATGGCCACAGCTATGGGCAGCTGGTGACTGGCGGCTTCATAATGACAACATGCCCTCTCATGCATCATGTCTCGTGCAGAGTGTTTTGGCAAAACATCAAGTCACCCAGGTGACTCAGTCCTGCAACAGCCCAGATTTGTTGCCCTGTGACTCTGGCTTTTCCCAAAACTAGAATCACCTTTGAAAGGTCATTCGGGAAACTACAACAGGGCAACTGATGGCAATTGGGAGAACTGTGTGAGGTCCCAAGGTGCCTACTTTGAAGAGGACTGAGGCATCATTGTCCTATGTGCAATGTTTCTTATATCTTGTATCTTCTTCAATAAATGCCTCTGTTTTTCCTATTACATGGCTGGATACTTTATGGACACACTTCATAGAATATATGATATATAGCATATAATATATATGTGCATATATTTTATGAAAGACTTGGGTGTATTGACTGAGGGACACCCTGTGTCCCAGAAGAGTGCCACAGCCAGACCTATCTTAGCAAATTTTTTGAATTCTAAGAATAAAGAAAAAATTGTTTTCTAGAATCCATGCAGAGAAAACCAGATACCTACAAATGAACAACCATCAAACTAGCCCCAGATTTCTCTTCGGCATCACTTTGTAGTTTCAAAGGGCAAAAGTGGTACCCAAGAGTTTGATGCCCACCGAAATTCTACCATGTGTCAAGGCAGCAGGGGGTCGTTCTCAGCACGTTTTCACTCCCGTACTGTTCTTCAGAACAGTAAGTGCTATTCCAGCAGGTTGAAACATGAAGCAAGGTTAATATATCCAGAATGGAGAAGAGTAGACATATAGTCTGAGTATCAAAGGGGACAAAGGAAACCAAAAGGAAGCATTAAAAAGGGTATGACTGCTAGTGACGATAAATGCAAAACCCAGTATTTATTACAGTGATAAGCATATATACTTAAAATTCATTAATGTGCTCTTTTCAAGGAATATACTTTAAACTGATCTTTTTAAAAATTGTGATTCTGTTACAGTTGTCCCAATTTTCCCCCCTTTGCCCTCCTCCACCCAGCCTGTCCTTAGCTCCCACTAAAAACAATCTTAACAGACTACACATAGAAGGAGGATCAGCACTGTAGCAGGCGGATGCAGGCAAAAATAAGGTAACAGGTTCAGTATTAATATCAAGCAAGATATAATACAAGACAACAAGCAAAAATGACAAAATGTTTATTTACCTTGAAAAATATTTTAATCCTCAGTTTACTCATGATTATCTATTTAGTACCTGATATCTGCACAAGGCAAGAGTATGCGCTGATTGCTGACAAATAACAATGTAATTGTGATGAACATTTATGCTCAAAACAACGTAAAATTACAGGATGTAAAGCAAACACTGTGGAAATACAAGCACGTGATGAAATTGTCAGAGACAATGGAAACAACTTAATAAACCTTTCAGTCTTTGATAGGTTAAGTAAATAAAAATACAAAGCATGTGATAATGTAATTGGTTAGTTTGATTACACCGCTTAAGCATAAGTAGTCTGACAGTTTTACAGTTTACCACCAGAGACTCCGTCTGCTTTCTCAGCCGCATGGAACTTTTACAAAAACTGATTGTACAGTAAGTCACAAAGAAAATCTCAGTACAGTCTAAAAGCAGACTCTGTACATGCTAAATTCTCAAAACAATGCAATAAAACCAGAAGTAATGAAACTATAAAATAAATTTAAAAGTACTCTCTGAAATAAATCCTTGGTGTAGGGAGTAACTCAAAACCTCAATCACAGCTTGCTTAGAAATGAGCTTGGTTTTGTGAAATAAGGCAGGAGAGCCCAGAAAGGTTGGGTCTTCCAACCTAGGGCCCCAACGCAACAAGCCTTGTGTTTCCAGTTGCTGAGTGACTGTGCAGGGCAGGGGAGGGGGGAAGACTGGAGAACGCGTAGGAGGCAGGGGTGCTGCCGTCAAGCAAAGAAAGAGCACTGGTGCCAGAGTCCTGTCTCTCCCTCTTGGGGGCCACTGTGGGTGTCTCTGTTTCTCCCCAGTTCCGGGTCTCAGCCCGCTTATTCAGAACAGAGTGCTGACCCATCGGAATGGCTAAGATCCAGAAATCTACAAACGAGTGCTGGTGAGGATGTGGGAAAAAGGAAACCCTTCTGCACTGTTGGTGGGAATGCAGATTGGTGCAGCCAGTGTGGGAAATATATGGAGTTGTCTTTAAAAGTTAAAGATGGATCTGCCTTATGACTCAGCAATTCCCATGTGTCTTCTGGACATATATCCGAAGAAACCCGAATACTAATTCAAAAGAATGTCTGCACCCCTGTGTTGATGGAAACGTTATTTACAATAGCAAAGATCTGGAAGCAGCCCGAGTGCCCATCAATGGACGAGTAGATGAAAATGCTGTGGTACATACACAGTGGAATATTACTTGGCCATAAAAACAAATGAAATCTTACCACTTGTGACAGCGTGGATGGACCTAGACGGTATTATTCTCAGTGAAATAAATCAGCCAGAGAAAGACAAATATCATTTGATTTCTCTTATTTGTGGAATCTAAAGCACAAAATAAATAAACAAAATCTAAAGACTCAGACACAGACAGCGAACTAGTGAATGCCAGAGGTCAGCAGTGTTGGGGGGCTGGGTGAAAGAGGTGAAGGGATTAAGAAGTACAAATTAGTAGTTATAGAATAGTCAATAGGAATGTAAATAAAGCATGGGGAACATAGTCCATACTGTCATGGTAATTGTATGGTGCCAGGTGGGGTCCTGGAAATATTGAGGGGAACAGTGTGTGAAGTATATGATTGTTTAACCATGAAGCCGTACACCTGAAACCAATACAAAATAAAATTGAAAGAAAAAACCACGAAGGGTGTTGATCTGTTTCCGTGGTTCTCAACCCTCCCCGGGCTTCACAATCACCTGGGAAGTTTTTAAATAATACTGATGCCTGGCCTCTGAGTCCAGAGAGTCTAATTCAGTTGGTTTGGAGTGGAACCAAGTCATTAATATGTTTAAAAATCTCCCCAGGTGATGCCGACGTGCAGCCGGGGTCAAGAACCCAGAGCTAGATGAGTTTGCAGGTTCCTCTGGTTCTGCAGTTCAGCAGTGCCAGTTGGAGCCCCGCTACCTCGGCCCGTGGAAGGAAGTTTTAGGGGGCGACAGCCAGAGGAACAGTGATGCCAGACCATCTAATCAGAGTGTGCATTATCTCAAATGGTGCAGGAAATGTCAGCGCCGGTTAATATTTGCACCCAACGTGATTTAGACCCGGGGCAGATATTGTACTCCAAGCTCATTGTAAACACAATGGGCCATTTATTCACCGAACGGTAACCACTGTAATTACCTACAGGGCAAACATATGAGGTTGTTCAAGCAACAATTAATTGTGGACCTGGAACTAATGGGACAATAATGGTAAAGTGTCACCCAGAGTGTGATTCAAAAATCATATCAGGAAACCAGCATTTTCCAAATCGCATTAGATAAGCATTTGGAGGGATGTGATGGAACATACACCATCCCAGGCCCAGTCGCTCCCTGAGTTTTCTAAGAGCTCCTTCTCACACTCGTAATCGTCGGAGGCTTGAAGTATTGTTTTAATATCTGGAGGAGAATTGCAAACACTAGGTTTTGGGGGGCTGTGGAGAGCATCTCTTCGCTGAGCTCATGACAGGACCTCCATGTCAGCTGCAAGCGAGGGTGCTGCTGATGTTTGGGTGGTAGGGTCCTCTTGGTGAACCTCATGGACACTATCTCGATCCTCTTCTAGAAAAATGTGTCTCTGCATGCACATGTATACCCACACAAGCTTTTTCATCCAGTTTTTGGGGAGCTTGTGGATACCTTGAAGCCCCCGGTGTTCTCTCCAGGCCATGGTGTGGCTTCTGTTAGCGGACCTGCAGACACAGGGGCCCTTCGTTGCTAGACAAGTCTGAATGCAAGTGTTCCCCAGCGTGTCCCGCTGAGATTTTCCTCTCTGTAGGGCCTGCCGATGGGTCCTTATTGTATCCAGATTTTTTTTCTAAATAGCCATTCTGTCCTTGACCTTTACCCATCTTGGGATGATGTCTCTTCTCTGTGAGGATCTTAAGGATCGGTTCCTGGAGGTGTTCTTTGACTCCAGGTGACAGCAGACAAGCTACTGTGTGTTCAGCTCTACCAGATGGGATCGGTTTAGACTGTGGAGTGGACATGGGAGATCCAGGGACCCTGGGTGGTGGCTGTCTGCCCTGTGAGCCAGACCGGGACAAGGGACAAGACTCCACTGCCCCGCTCTGCCAGAGTCTTGTGGGGAAGGAGTGCTTCCTCAGGTGACAAGAGCATCTTCATTTGGGCCCTGATGGAACCAGGACGTTATTTCCTTGGCTGCTGAAACTGGACTCTCAGAAGTGATTAGGTCTGGAGCTACTGCTGGGACAGGCAATTGTTTGAAAAGAAAGCCAGGGTGAGCTTGCTTCACCCATGTCCTTTCTGGATCAAAGATTTAAATGAAATGAAAGAAAGAAGGGAGGGAGGGAGGGGGAGATGACAGACCAGAAGAAACCATGAAGGTATTCTTTTATAGTCTCAGAGTGGGAAATAGGGCATCAAACCTGAACACATAAAATGTAAAAGTATATCAGTTCAACCACATTTAAAAAAAACTTTCAGATGGCAAAAGACACTATAAGAAATATCAAAGAAAAAAATATACAAACTGAAGAGGAGGGGTTAGTAACATATCACACAGGGTGAATTTCCTTAATAGAAAAGATCATTCCTACCAACTGGGAAGAAAAATAATTCAAATTGGGAACTAGTCAAAGAATGTGAACAGTTTCCGGAAAGAACCTTGCTCTCCAGCGTGGGAAGAGAGCCTCACCCGCACTCAGAATGGGATAAATGCAAATCAGAACCACGAGATGCTGTTCTCCCACCATCACACTGCAAAGATCAAAAAGTTTGAGATACTGTTCTCCCACCATCACACTGCAAAGATCAAAAAGTTTGAGATACTGTTCTCCCACCATCACACTGCAAAGATCAAAAAGTTTGGTCAACACCTTGGGCGCACTCAGCTGAGAGGAAGGGGGCACAGAGATCGGGCGGAGTGTTTCGGAAGAGGTCACATTTAAGCTGGGCCCTGTAGGACAGATCACTAAAACCCAATTTAGCAACTTATTGGCACTTAAAAAGAAGCGATAATAAAGGGGGCGATTGGACCACTGCACGTAAATTAGAACAGACACACAGAATGGGAAAGCAAACACACCGGGGTATTTACAGCAACTGGAACAGCCTGAGTTTGAATGCTACATGTGTGAAAGTCTTCATTAAACTTAATAAGAAAAGTATTGGGATAGCACTTGGAAAAGAAACCAGACACAGGAAAGCAATTCCTAAAATAGCACACACTACTAGTAACGGTCACATAGAAAAAGATGAAACATTATGCATGACCATTGAATGTGACATGGTTCCAGTTTTTCAGTGATAAATCACTGTAAAATCAGAGTAATGTTTTATTTCCTCTGTTGACAAGAATGCGGTGAAATTGGCTCTTGAATCGTACCTGGCGAGTGGAGTATAGATTAATACAATCCTTTTTTTGGAAATAAGTATCAAGTCTTTAAAAGCACATATCCTTTCTCTGGGAAGTTTTGTACCACAGATTTTGTCCTATTGAAATAGCTTGAATTTTAGGGGGAAAAAAGCTGTGCACAAGAATGCTTGTGGAATAATGGAACAATAATGGCAAATTAGAAACGACCCTAAATGCCCTTGAAGTAGAAACGATTCAGTAAATCATGGTGTGTTTTCCTATACTGGAATATTATGCAACTATGTAGAAGTTTACAAGGAGTTTTTAACAGAATGGCTGAATACTTGTAGGATAGTGGTAGGTGGGGGGAAACAGTTCAGTTACATACGTGGAATGGCCTCACGAGTCTTTTTAAAAAATTACTGTGCCAAGATAAAGGACCAGAAGGAATGGACTACAATGTTAATGGTTCTTTGGGGAAGGGTAAATTATTGACCCATTTTTCCCTACTTTCTCCTAACTTTGTATTTTCAAAATCTTCTCTTCCATTATAATGTATTACTTTTACAGTAGAAAGGCTTAAACATGTCTTTCCCCGTGTGTTCGTGCCCAGGTCAGAACTCAAAGTCTCTGCTGTTCTGGAAGTTCCGGGCTCCGAGCGCTGAGGCCCACCAGTAAAAGCGTCCTCCCTTTTGTGTTTTTCAGCTTTCCTTCGCTGCGACCACGCCTGTTCTAGCCGATAAGAAAAAATACCCTTATTTCTTCCGGACGGTCCCGTCGGACAATGCAGTGAACCCAGCCATCCTGAAGCTGCTGAAGCACTACCAGTGGAAGCGAGTGGGCACACTCACCCAAGACGTGCAGAGGTTCTCAGAGGTATGCTTTGCCGTGGGGACGCGCTCTCGCCAACCTGTGTGCTGCTGTCATCTCTGGGCAAGGGCACGATGGCTGAATCCGGGATGCACAGTGTCACAGGGCTTTTAAGCATACTTTTATTAACAGTCCCAGAGCGGTTTTCCCATTGACAAGGCAGAGCTGGAGGCCAAGGAATTTGACCGTGCATGGCACAGGTGGAACCCTCCATCCTAAATAGCTCAGGAGTGATCCCTCCCTCCCATTGCACCTTCAGCTGGATCGTGTGACTTATTCCCTCCCCACCCCTGTAGGCTTGTTGTCTTTGTCACCAATGACACCGTAGTGATCCCCCGAAGTCACGGTGTGCTGCCCACAGCACTTCTCCTGTGAGGGGCGTTTTGGGGAGGAGCTGGCTCGGAATAAAGACTCCAGGGTCACTGTCAGTTGGGCGGACTTTTTGTTTATTTCTTCTAATGGCTTACAAACATACATTATACATAGTTGATTTGTTACTGTTTTGCAAAAAGAAAAAAGCAATGCCAAAATACACACAGTAAAAAAATAAAAGAGTTGCTAATTGCCCCAAATCCCACATTCTCTCCCAAGCGAGCCCCGCTCTCAGGTCAGTGTTCATCTGCTCAGAACTTCCTCAGTGTGTTTTGCCTTTTTCACTTCACAACAGATCTTAGAAGTCTTGATCAACCTCATTCTTATTGGTGGACCATGGTGTTTTATCAGATGGATGGACGATAATTTATTGAGCCAGACACCTGTGGATGTTTACAGCTCTTTAATATCACGGCCAACACCATCCCACCGAAGCATGCATCTTTGTAGTAGATTTCTAGAAGTGGAACTACGGAGTCACTTAAAATAATGAGACAAACTGATTTCCACAGAGGCTGTTCCTGTTTCTAGTCCCAGCGATGTATTTGAAAATTCCAATTTCCCCACACCCTGACTTAGAGTGGATATTATCAAACGTTCAAGAAGTTTTCCCACCCAGATGAGTGCAAAATATTCTCTTGTCTTTCTTCCCATTCTCCTTATAGTTCCTACTTTTCTTTTTCCTTCCATATGTGTTCTTGGCACTCGGAGCCTCCCAACAAGGCAAGGCATTTCAGGTGTGCTTAGCTGCCTGAGAGAAAAACACAGAGCCCTGTGGGGAGGAAGTATGTGAGTCAGATATCCAGGCCGACCTCAGTGGGAGGGATTGGAAAGGACCCGCCCCTGCCAGTAGGGTGTGTGTGTGGCAAGGAAGAGCGGGCAGAGAGGGCTGGGCATCACCAGACCTGATCTCCACTCCAGCCCTGCACGTACCTTTCTGAGGCTCTGCCCGTCTGTCCCATGGGAAGCAGAGACCATTCGATGCATTGCCCTTGGAGAAGTCACCTCTCTTCTCTGAGCTGCAATTTCCTCCCCTATCCCTACAGGATTCTTGCCAAAATAAGATGAGTCATGGATTTTAAAGAGCTTTGTAAACTGTAAAGTTCATGCACAGAGAGAGATGTTCTGGGCAGTGCTTGAGAAGCAGCAGTGCCCGGCCCTCACCGTCTGTGGTCATCCAAGCAAGGCAAGCTTTTCCCAGGCCAGACTGGACCTCGTTGTCCCCCCTCTCTGTTTCTCGGCCCGTAGGGAGAGGCACAAAGGAAACTTGACCTCCAGTGGGAGTGACTCATTGCCAACCACTAAAGTGGCTCTTGCTGGAAGACTGCCCTCTAAGGCAGTGACAAATGCTCTGAAATGAATATGGAACCAGTTGATGAGGGGCAGGAGGCAGTATGGTCCCATTAACACAGAGCTCTGCAGCAATTTGGAGGGACCTACTTTTCTCTAATAAGGGTCTTTGGCTGTCAGAGCCTGAGGGGCTCTTAGAGATACCTTCCCCAACCCCCTCACTGTATAGAAGGGGAAACTGAGGCCCAGAGAGGAGATGGGGAAAAAGTTCAGGTTTTCAAAGCACCTCGGATGAAAGATTGCTCACAGAAAAGTCAGGACTGAATCCTTGGGGTCCAGATTCCCAGTTCAGACTTCCCATTGCTCCTTCTTTCCTTCCATTAACTTCCTGCAGCCACCCAGGGACTGAAGGTGACCTGGGAGATTTGAAAAACTTGATCTAAAGAGGTTAAATTTTCAGCCCCGGCTTGGTTGAGTGCTTTATGGATTCCCCAGCACTCCTGCAGCCAGCCACTCTGTTGGGAGGATTGGTAATGGTTCCCATTTGACAGAGGAGGGAACTGAGGCTCACGGAGGGTGGTTGCTTCTCACCCCCACACACATACTGGTGAAGAACCCAGCCAAGGCCAGAAGCCTGACCCTCCGGAGTGCTGGTCAGTATTTTCTGCATCACATCATCCCCACTGGGGCCAGGTATGGGCAGTTCGGTAGCCCGTCCCCACCCCTGCACAGCTGTGTGAGGGCCTTCAGCTAAGTTGCAGGGCATCTCAGCAGGAAACCTCTTTTCTGAGGACAGGATGTTGCTTGGTGGTATTGCTGGCAGGAACCCCTTTTGATTTAAATCTCTCCGCCCAGCTGACTCCTGTCTGTGCCCAAGGGCTTTGCCATCCCTCTCCCGGTGTCTGGGCTGCGTTGCTGGAGCGCAGGCTCTGGAAACCTGCCAGGGGCTAACAGCTTTTTGTGAGTGCAGAGGAAACTGGATTCCTGTTATGAAACTGGTCGATCAGCAGCATCAAGCACTTCTGTTCCGGACTGGTGCGCTGGAAGGAATGTCAAATGAAAGCAATCCTGAAGTCAGAGGGGGCTGGGGGCTGGGGGCTGGGGGCTGGGGGCAGGCGGAACCTTAATCTCGAGGAGCTCATCACATTGGGATGGAAAGGGGCAGAGAGCTGAGGGCTGTCCCACCGTGACCCGCTGCTCCTTCTGGCCCAGCATCGCTGAGATTTAAGGCCCGTGCACAGTGAGCCAGAGGCTGCTCGGGTCCTGGATCAGATGTGCCGATCCCTCAGCCCAGCTTTGCCAAGCAGTGGCCATGTGACCCACACAACTCACTTCACCTCGTTGACTCCGATGTATCAGATCCAGAGCTGCTGCTAGGACCAGCATCAGCGGCTGAAAAGGTTGAGCTTGCTTCCGCCCTGCCCTCTCTGGATCAAAGATATAAATGGGGCGAGAAGAAGGAAGGACTTGGTACCAGATGGGCTGATCTGTAAGCCCAGCTTTGCCAAGGAGTGACCTCGTGACACCAGGCGATGCACCTCACCTGAGTGAGACCCGGTCTCCCTGGTGTGAAGCAGGGGGATGTGTTCCCGCCTCACAGGCACTGGTGGCTGAGGGCGGGACGAGAACCCTAAACGGAAGGCTCCCACATACCTGCTGCGCATTAAGTGGACTTTCTCTGTGCCGCTCAGTCAGGAGACAGACTCTGGGAACTTGCATCCACTCTCTCAAAGAACAACAACGGAGCCTGGGATGTGCCAAGGCCCTGAGCTTTCGAGGGCCAGAGAGGCATGAACATGGCCTTGGGGTCAGTGGGCATCAGGCTTCCTCCACAGGGTTTCAACTCTGGCTGCTCATTAGAATCACCAGGGGAATTTTTTAAATGCAGAATAAAATTTAAATTCCATAAGTTGTTTTTTCCCCCTTTTGCTGACTTTTAACAGCTTTATTGGGGTAGTTTATGCACGATACAATTCATCCTATTGTTAGTATACAGTTCAGCTGTTTTTAGAAAATTCCTGATGATTGTGCAGCCATCATCGCGATCCAGTCTTAGAACACCCCTGCAGTTCCGCATGCTCCCTCCTGCCCTTTTGTAATCGCTCCCACCCCCAGCCCCAGGTTCACTGGCTGGCTCTTTAGCACAGGTGGCAAACACAAGGCCCGCGAGCCGAACCCAGCCCTCCACCTTGTTTTAGCTGGCCCAGTGCCTTGTTTCTACTTGGCAGCAGTGCCAAGCTCTCGCTTAGCTGTTAAGGAGCAGTTACATTTATACAGTCCTAAAATTATATTCAGCCCTTCAAAGGCAACCTTGAGGCTGATGTGGCCCCCAGTGAAAATGAGTTTGACACCTCTGCTCTATAGTTTTACCTTTTCTGAAAATTTCATATAAGTAGATTTACATAAGGTATTTTTGTGTGTGTTTGGCACAGTGTTTTTGAGGTGTATCCATGTGCATGTATCAGAAGGGTTTTTTTTATTTTAAAGATTTTATTTATTTTTAGAGGGAGGGGAAGGGATAGAGAGAAAAATCGATGCACGAGAGAAACATCAGTTGGTTGCCTCTCCCACGCCCCCAGCCAGGGGACCAGGCCTGCAACCCGGGCATGTGCCCTGACCGGGAATCGAACTGGTGACCTTTTGCTTTGGCGGGATGATGACCATATGACTAAGCCACACCAGTCAGGCAGAAACTTGTTTCTTTAAATAGCTGAGTGTTCCCTTGTATGAATAGGGCACATTTTTGGATCACCAGGGGAGCTTTACCAGTCCTGGCGCCCAGGCCAGCCCCCAGGACAATCCTGTTAGATGACCCCAGCATCAGAACCTGTTCAGGCTTTCCTGTGATGTCAGTGTGCAGCCAGTGCGGAGTGCTTCACAGCTGGCTGGGGATACAGGGTGGAAGTGATGCCCTCTTGTGGTAGGAGCCCTGTGCTCAGAGTCGCCCAGTGCGCTTGGCGGCGCGGCTGCCCTCAGCAGGCCTGGTGACGGTGGAGTGAGTGGGAGAAGGCGGAGAATAGACTTGACGCAGCGCTGGAGCTCTGCCAGGTGGACGACTGGGTGGGGGTGGGTGGTGCAGATGGAGGCCACTGCTGAGAGGGCGATCCGTGGGGTCCAGGATGGAGAGGGCTGGGCCGGCAGGAGGCCTGTGGGCTGGGAAGAAGTGGAGCTCTGGAAGTCTCTCAGAAGCTTGGTGATGTGGGGGTGAGGGAGCTGGAAGGATGGGAGGCCGAGGTTGCAGCTGGAGGAGGGAGGAAGGGATTGCAGGGCCAGGCCCAGCTGTGTGTGGACAGCTAAAGCAGAGTGGGGGCAGGGATCACTAGCATCAGGGGCAAAGAAGTCAGAGGCTGAGCGACGCCCACGTGGGCCCTGCAGGCACAGGGCAGAGGCAGGCCTTGGGGTGGCAATGAAGGCCGTGAGCAGCAGTGCCTGCGAGGACCCCCAGGGAGTGACAGGGGCGCTCAGGCCTCTCCCCACCCTCGTTCCAGGTCCTGTGATCTACTCAGCCATCTTCACCAAGTTACTCTTCTGGTTGCCAATTCTGGGATGTGAGCAGCCAACTCTGTACCCTGGGACAAATCACTCAGTGTCTCTGGGACTCAGCTTCCCACGCTGTAAGTTAAGGGAAGTAGGCCGGTGGACCCTGAGATTGTTCCTAGCTTAAAGGATTTGTGATGAGGGCTTAGAGAGGTCATCCGGTCATTGACCTTGATCCTGCCATTTTCAAGGCTGTGGGCATGAGTATCATTTCCCTCTTTGTGCCTCCATTTCTTCATCTTGAAAATGGGGATAATAACAGTACTAACTAACTCTTAGGGTTGTCGTGAAGATTAAATGTGCTCAGAAACTTAATGCGCTAAGAGAAGTGCTTGGCTCATGCAAGGGGTAGCTGTTACGCTTCTCATCATCTAGACTCTGGTTCCTTAGCCCATGGCTGGCCCTCACGCAGGAAGCCCTCGGTGTGGCTGGCCTTTGTGCCTGCCACAAGTACCACGTCCCTTCCTCCCCGGGCTCAGGGACTCCCTGCCCTGTCACTGGTCTTCAGTGATCTCAGGCCTTCTGGGGCTGACCTTTCCATCCCAGAGGCCTCCCCCAAGTATAGGGACCCACCGAGGCCCTTGATCTGTTTGAGACCAAAAGGGCACCATCTGCAGAGATGCCCCTTCAAAGCACCTGCCCTTTCAGCCATTCACAGCCCTGCCTGTCCCTTTGAAGCCTTCCCCGCTGGCCAAGTCAACATCTGCCCCACCAAAGGGGTCTCTGGTTACTTCCTCTACAGTTGCCACTTATTATTATTATGGGGTGGTAGCCTGGGGGACACTCCTGCAGTGGAGGGTGGGGGACCTTGTTCTCACATCTAAGCCAGGAGCCCTTTTTAGAGTCAGCAGCCTTTCCTACAGCTCTGAGTAGGAATGAGCTCCTCAGTGTGGCTGAAGCGACCCCACATGGTCCCCTGAGGCCTCCTCCTCTGTCTCACCTTCAGGCACTTTCCCCTTGGTCCAGCCCCACCTCCATGCTGGCTTCTCTCTGAAGTGGGAGCGTTCTCTCCCACACCTGGCTCAACCCGCCTCCCCAGGCTAGTTTAGGTGTGCCACCTCTGTGCTCCTCTCGCCTCAGGCTCCTCCAGGGACCAGTCCTTACCCAATGCAGTGTAATCACCATCCACTTCCTCTGTCACCCCTGCCCTGGGATTGGAGAGCCCTTGTGGACAAGAGCCACACTGACCTCTCTGTCCTCTCTCCCCACATGCTGCTTGGCATGTGTGTGTTCAATAAGCAATCTCTGTCCATTAGGCCAAATTCTCAGGAACAAACACAGTGATTCGCCCTCTGTTGCCCTTAGTTCACCTGCACCTAGGATGGTGCAGCGGGGTGGGAGGGGTGCTGAGAAATCCCAGCCCCTGTGCTGAGTCACTGGGGGCCACTGGGGACACGAAGGGAGGAGCTGGCCACAGCAGCCAGTCACACTCCCACAGAACGCAGTGCAGGCCCTGCTGCTGTTGCTTAACTGGGTCTTTTCTGGGTGAGGCATCATTTATTGGTGGGGATTCTTCTGGAGGTGTCAGTGGAAAGTTTGCTGGAGTCGGCAGTGACCAGGGACCTGCCACATGGTTGCTTCTGGGTAGCGCTGGTGCTGGGCGTTGAGCATGCACACCCTGTAGTTTGTATCCAAGTGATTTCCCTGGGCTTTGGCATCCTGGAGGTTCATTCTGAGTTGTCAGCCCTTCAGAACCCTCTCTTTCCAGGGTCAGGTCACTCCATTCTCTAGGGCAGTTCTCAAAGTACGGTCCCTGGCAGTATCAGTGCCCTTGTCACTTGGCATGTGTGTGTTCGATAAGCAATCTCTGTCCATTGGGACCAAAAGGGAACTTGTTAGAGAGCCCATCTGCAGCCCCCTCCCCAGGCCCTGTGCATCAGACCATGTGATGCATTGAGAACCCTGGTATCAGAGGAGAGGGCAGCTGTTGGCCAAGGCCATCATGCTCCTAAGCCCGCTTTAGCTGAGCAGAGGGTCAGGCTCGCTGGAGGTGCTGAGCCACCTCTGGGCCCCCTATAGGCTGCAGGATCACCTGGACAGCCCACATATCCACAGACCCTCTAACATGAGGAGGCAGGGCGACTCCCAACTGATGAGATCCTAATCCTAAAGGTCCTAGTGTCCCATCTGTGCTCCCATTTTTTTTTTCCTGAAGAATTTGCTAATGCTGTCAGGTGACTTAGCTGTCTGCCCCCAGGCAAGGAACATCCTTTCCTCCTAGGTCTCTCACCTTCAGCCCTGGGAGAGACCTGGCCAGGGGGCCAGCCAGCAGGGGTGCCTTATGTACATCCATCCTGCCCACACTGAGGCTCTGTCTGCAGCAGCCCCTTTGGCATTTGGGTGGGGGGTCTGGTATTTCCCAGGGTGGTATGTATATGTGACATGATTTGTATATAGTTTTAATAGTTAGGTATATATGTTACCGTATACCAGGGAAAAAGATCACTAGTCCATCAAAACTGCACGTCATGGATGCTATTGTTTAGGCTGGAGCCCTCATTTTATTTTTATTTACTATTGTAAGATTTTATTTATTTATTTTTAGAGAGGGGGAAGGGAGGGAGAAAGAAAGAGAAACATCAATATGTGGTTGCCTCTCGTGCACCCCCTACTGGGGACCTGGCCCACAACCCAGGCATGTGCCCTGACTGGGAATCGAACCAGTGACTCTTTGGTTTGTAAGCCGGTGCTCAATCCACTGAGCCACACCAGTCAGGGCTGGAATCCTTATTTTAAAAGTGAGAGTGTTTAAAGGAAAATACTAAGCTAGGAAGCACATAAGCAATATGCTTATGCTGTGAATTGCCTGTAAGGGGATGTTAGAGACTATAGTTTGGGGGCCCCTGGGATGGGCGAAGCCAACAGGGCTGCCTGTTTTTTTAACAGATGGGGGTAGGTGAGGGGGGGAGGGTGGTACTGGCAATAGGTATTTCCCTGTAGCCCCGGTCCAATGGAGATACTCAAGTGAGAGATTCAAGGTCAAGGTCAAGAATGTGCCCCACAGCCCTTCAGCCTTCTGAGGCCCGGGCTCCATGGAGCAGACTCAAAGGGCACTTCTTCCTTCACATTAGTACCCCCCAGGGAGAGCACAGCTCACCAGCAGGTGCCCTGACCAACCCATCCCTTCCAGGCGGGAAGATCCCGTTCACTGGGGGGAAAAGCACCACCTGTGAGGCTCTGCAGCTTCCAGTGTCCTTGCTGTCCTGGTGGCACACAGGGCAGCACATCCAAAGCTTTTTGCAGTGGTGGCTGTGGTGGCTAAACCTTTGAATGAAAAATAGACCTCTGAGCTGGTTGCCTTGTTCTGGCCCAGAGCTTCCGCCCCCAGGAGAGATGGCCCACTGTGCTCCTCCTCCCTCCACCTCAAACAAGCTGGAGATGGCTGCCCTGTCCGAAGTGAGGGAGGAAGACCCTAGGCTTGATGGCTGCTCCCTCCTTGAGCCTCCATACTGGGTCCTCAGAGCCCAGCACTCTCCCACCACACATATACCAGTTCTCGAGAGAAAGCAGCTATCCCAGACCCTGCTCAGAGCGAACGGGGTTTCTTGGCTGTGGGTCTGTGGTGCCAGCGCCAGGGCTCATGCAGGGCTGGCTGCGTGCCCCTCGCAGCTCCCCAGGGCTGTGATATAAGAGAAATGCATGCCCTACCCAGGCTGATGGATCCTGGATCGGGGGTGAGTAAGGGCCCTGAAGGAGATCCTTGGGGTCGGGGGGAGGTCCTGGCCACCCATGGTGACCTCAAAGTCCTTGGCAGGGACACTTCCTCAGGCTTCTTGTAAAGCCCCCAGGCCTGATTCCCAGAGCAGGATACCAGCCCCAGGAAGCAGCCACTGTACCAGGACCTGAGGTAGGAAAATATAATTATGACATCATCTGCCATTTATGGGAAGCCTACTTGTGCAGGTGATGACATTCAGTCACCCAGCATGGTACCGTCTCTGTTTTGTAGAGCAGACTCACTCAGGAAGGATCAAGTCACTTTGCCAAAGCGTCACAGCCAAGAGGTGGCAGGTGTGGGTGTGAACCCAGGTCTGTGCTTGCCTTTGCAGAGAGGAAGCCACAGGGCTGGGCCAGTATCTCTGCCCACCTCCACCAAAAGCCCTACCCGAGAAGCGAGGACCGACCGACCCGTATCTCCAGGGGAGCTCCTCATAGTCCTCTGGAATTTTCACCAAGGGATTCTGCATTCAATTTTTATTTTTATTGTTTGTCCAGATCTTGAATCTCAGAGGCCTGCACTGCCCCTCCACACCTGCTCCTACAGCACTTCCCAGGATACTTGGCTCACAGGGCAGTGCATCTTGTAGTGTGTAGGTCCACAGAGCTATTCTGGTAGATTCTGGCTGCAGTTTCCCCCAAGGCCCATCTGCCAGGCTCGAGTAATGCCAGGCAACATGAGCAAAGGAGTGGAGTTGGAATGTATTGGGAGCCTTTAAGAACCAACTACTAACTAGTCTGTTGCGACTGGGTAGCTCAGTGCGCGGGAGAAGTGGGAGAATGGGCTGGAAGGAAGGAAGGACGGCGAAGCCTGTGCACTAGGACTGTACCTTTCAGCAGCAGGGAGGTTTCCAAACGAGGGGCAAGAGATGGCAGCGATCCTGAGGGCAGAGTGGGGCGGGCAGCCCAGAGTCTGGGAAACCGGCCAGGAGGTCACTGCAGTTACTTCGAAAGAAAAATCATAAGACTCTAGTTACTTTCTTACATAAGAACTTCAGATTCTTTGTTTTTATTTTTGCTTCTTTGTTTTCAAATACTAATTATTGTTTTCCAACCATAATATTGATATGCACTCAGTGCAGAAAACGTGGAAGACACAGAGGAGCACAGAGGAAAACGGAAAGTCAGCCACAACCTACCCACGGGAAGGTCATTGCTAGCATCGACAGGCATGTGTTTTGACGGTTTTTTTCAGAGCACAGAAGTGCACATGTATTGTATGAGCAAATACTCGCTCTCACTACAGAAACAGCTTCTTCAATTTAGTAGTGCAGGGGCCTGTTTCCCCAGGCCCGCAGGTGCCCTCTACCACCCTGACTCAGCACAGCCTGTCTGCTCTGGGCCTGGCAATGCCATGAGCAGCCCCCACCCAAGCCACAGCCCCCTCTATGTGTTTGGGCTCTTTTCCTCCAGTTTTATATATCCTACAATCTGTGCCCTTCCTTCCTATATTCCAGTAGCTCCACAAGTATTCTGCTCATCGATGATCTTCTTAATTGTTTTCCAGAACCATTAAAGATTTTCTTTCTTAAAAAAAAAAATCATTGCCATCTTAGGGAATTGGAGGCAGGACGGGAGGTGGATGGATATTCTATGTCGCCGTTCTCGCCAATGGCTGTGGAAAGCACTCGACCCTGTGGACACGCCATAATTACTCAAGGAAGTTCCCACTGCGTGGAGATAGTTGCCAATTTTTCCTGATTACAAAACAATGCAATAAGCTCATACTTGTGTTTTTATATAAACATCTCCGATCATTTTCAAAGGCTCAATTTCTAGAAATAGTGTTTGCACATTTTGGAACCTTTTGTACATGTTGCCAAATTGTCCTCCAAAAAGATCATAGCATTGAGAGTTTCGTGAGAGCATATGAGAGTATTCATTGCCAACATTGCATATTATTCTCTCTTGATCCTTGGCAATTGCTATTTTAATTTGCATTTCTTTGATTACTACTAAGATTGAATTTCCTTTTCACTAGGAATCTTTTTCATTTCTGTTTCTCCTTTTTTAAATTGGCTGTTCATGTTATTGTCACATTTTCGTATTGGAGTGTTCTTTTTCTTACTGATTTATGAGTTCTTTATAAAGCAAGGATATTAGCCTTTGGTCACATTTGTAAACATTCACCTACATTTTCTTCTAGTACTTTTATTACTTTATTTTTTAGTGTATCCAGTATTTTAGCACATGACCTCAAATAGCAAGCCTTTCTTTCTCCTACCCCCATGGTCACTCAATACTTCTTCCAGCACTTACTTAATATGTCTTTTCTGATGCACTTAAAATACCTATGTGAAATTTTATCTTTAGAAAATAATGTACTACATTTTATATATACTATAAACTAGTTATGTCCAATAGAAATACAATGTGAGCCTCATATATGATTTTAAGTGTTTTAGTAACCATATTTAAAAACTGAAAGGATATAGCCCTGGCTGATGTGGCTCAGTGGATTGAGCACTAGCCTCCAAACCAAAACGTCATCAGTTTGAATCCCAGACAGGGCACATGCCTGGGTTGCGGGCCAGGTCCCCAGTTGGGGGCGTGCGAGAAACAAACTGCACATTGATGTTTCCCTCTCTCTCTTTCTCCCTCCCTTCCTCTCTCTCTAGAAATAAATAAATAAAATCTTTAAAAAAATAAAAGGATATAAGTAAAATAAATTCTAATAATATTTTATAATATTTTATTTAATACAGTATATCTGAAATATCATTTCGGCATGTGAAATTAGCCCTTTCAAATGCTTAGGAACCACATGTGGCTAGTGGCCGTCATATTGGGCAGTGTGGCTTTGCACTGTTTCTGAGTTTTTAAATTTTGTACCATTGATCTGTCCATTCTGGAATTAGCCTCCCAGTGTTCTGAATATTATCCCATGAACTCCTGAGTCAGACACAGCTTAGGGTGGCAGACTCCCTCTCAGTTGTTCTGGGATTCAAGTTGCCTGAAGTTCAGTCATTTTCAGCAAGTGGCTGTGAGGCTCCTTCAGGAGGCTGGAAGGGAAATGCCTGTGGCAAGGGCATCCGTGGGCTCGGCCTGCAGGTGACAAACCACGCACACCCATCAGCTATGAGCATTACGCAGTCCTCCCTTCATTTTTCATAATTGCCTCTATTTTCACCAGTTTAATTTTTGTAAGGTTCAAAAAAATGTGGTAGGTGTTTTTATTTGCATTTCAGTAACTCCAGAATTAATTAGGGAGACATTTGACACCTTTATAATACCAAGTTTATCCATTTGTGAACATAGAATATCTCACTATTCAAAATTTCTTATTGGGTCCTCAGTGAAGTTTTGTCATTTTCTTCATATAGATCCTTTCCATCTCGTGTAGGTTTAAAGTATTTATATTGCCTTAGGGAATGGGATCTATTTTCCTTGACATTTGAAAAGTGGTTATTGCCGAAATATAGGAAAGCTATTGATCAGTGTATATACATCCTATGACTGGCCGTATTCAATTCTCATTACTTGTGGTAGTTTTTCCTCTTATTTCCCTTGGGGTTTCTAGGTAGGCAACAACGTCAGCTGCAGCAAGAATGAGTTTGCCCTGCTTTCCAGCCTCACAGCATCTTTATCTGAGTGGCTTCTTACGAGGTGGTACTGCACGGTGGTTGGAACAGAATGACTGCTCAGGTTCTAATTCTGGCTCGGCTACTTAATGGCTGGATGACCTTGGGCAAATCACTTAACCTTTCTGTGTCCCTGGTAATGGGAACATACTCATATTACCTCAGGTACTACACGTATTAAAATAGTTAATACATATAAAGCACTTAGGACTTAGAACCGTGCCCAAAGAAACACCTAATACTTATTAGCAATTATTATTGTTAGTATTATTGCCTCATTCACTAAACGTCCTGGAGTTATGTTTAAATAGTGATAATAACAAATATTCTTGTCTTGTTCTTGACTTTGATGAGAATGTTGTTTGTAAGGTATGGTGATCAGTCTGCTGGAAGATAGTCTTCCTCATGTTAAAGGATGTTATGTTTTTTTATTTACTCAGTATTTGAACCAGATACATATGCTGAAATTTCAGATGTCGTTTTAGCATCTATATCAATAGCTATGTGATTTTTTTCTTTGCTCTATTAGTGTGACAAAGTATAGTCATCAACTTCTTCATACTCATTCTATAGTACGAGGTCTGTCCAGAAGGTATCCAGTCATGTACTGTGAAAATTAGAGGCATTTATTAAAGAAGATACAAGATACAAGAACTATTGTACACAGGACAATGATGCCTCAGTCCCCTTCAGAGTATGCACCTTGGGACCTCACACAGTTCTCCCAGTTGCTCAGTTTCCCTGCTTTATTTTCCTGATTCTCATTAATGATCTGAAATCTCTTCTCTTTCAAAGGTGATTTTAGTTTGGGAATAGCCAGAAGTTGCAGGGTGCCAAATCTGTGCTGCATGGATGCTGAGTCACCTGGGTGATTTAATGTTTCACAAAAAAACTCTGCCTGAAACATGATGCATAAGCAGGCACGTTGTCATGATGAAGCTGCCAGTCACCATTTGCCCATAGCTGCGGCCTTCTGAATCATCTGAATAGTTTCTGTGGAGGAATATTCAAGCATAATGCAAAACTTGATGCAGATTTGTTGCTCTATTCACTCATTTTGAATGCGATGGCCACACAGTACACATGCTCACTCAACAGCATCTACTGTCCCACTGACTAGCACAGTGAAGTCATCATTGTTCATGCATGTGCATTCCCATCCACCCTCCTTGGCTGCCAGGTTACATTGATGTCATGCAAACCATTCTTGTTATATTTACAGTGATTGGACTATCTGTGCAATGGCTGGACAGACCTTATCCATTCATTCATTTAAAACATATTTATTGAATGCCTAGCATGTGTTGGGCACTGTTCTAGGAACTGTGGATAATTCAGTGAATGAAACAAAGTCCCTGCCCTCAAGAACTGTGGGGAGACAGAGACAAAAGGCAATAAGCACATAAATGTATAACACGTTGGGTAATGATACGTGCTGGGGGGGAAATGAAATAGGCGAAGGGGTATCAGACGTCCCATAAGGGGTGGGGTGAGGTCAAGGGGAGATTCAAAGACAAGGTGACTTCTAAGGCACTGAGGGGCAAATCATAAGGTATCTTGGAGAAGAGGGGTCCAGAAAGAACAGCATGTGCCAAGGGTCTGGTATGGGAGTGATTCTGGTGGTGCCGGAGCCACTCAGGAGACTATTAGGGCTGGAACAGTGGATGAGGAGGAAGCAGAGCCGTTGTGGGGCGGGGAGGGGAGATTTCTGACTCTTTTGAGACATTTGTGAGAACTTAGTTTATACTTGGAGTCATTCGAGAAACTGTTGGAGAGTATTTTTTTAATTGGAAAGAAAAGTTCACATAACCATTTTAAAGTGTACAATGAAGTGGTTTTGGTGTGCACATACTGGTGTGCCCCCATGACCATTGTGTAATTCCAGAACATCGTTGCCACCTGAAAGGGAATCCCATATCTGTTAGCAGTTACTCACGTCCCCATCCCTGCCCCTGCCAACCACAGATCTTTCTGTCTGCGTATCTGCTTACAACAGGCATTTGCACTGAAACGGACTCATAGGGGCGCGAGGTAGGGGAAATGGGTGGAAGGGGTCAAAAGATACAAACTTCCAGTTATAATCTGAGTAAGTTCTAGCTTACTTGTATATCCTCTTTGGAGAAATGCCCATTCAAGTCCTTTGTACAATTTTAACTGCATTGTCTTTCTGCTGTTAAGTTATAAGAGTTCTGTACAGATTCTGGATACTAGATAATTGTCAAATTCGTGACTGGCAAATATTTTCTCTCGTTCTGGGGGTTATCTTTGCACTTTCTTAATGGCATCCTTTGCACAAAAGTTTTTAATTTTGGTAAAGTCTAGTTTATCTGTTCACTGTTTTAATTTTGTTGCTTGTGCTTTTGGTGTTGTAGTTAAGAAATCATCATTAAATCTAAGGTCACAAAGACTTAAGCCTGTTTTCTTCTATGGGTTTTAGAATTTTAGCTCTTACATTGAGAACTTTGTCTATTTTTAGCTAGTTTTTGTACATGGTGTGGCTTAAGAGTCCAACTTTATTCTTTTGTAGGAGGTTATTCAGTCATTTTTGTACTGTTTGAAAGCCTGTTACTGTTCCATTAAATGGTCTTGGCATCCTTGCTGTTAATCATTTGGCCATAGTAGTCCGGATTTATTTCCTTCCTTCCTTCCTCCTTTTAGTAGTCCTTCTGGACCACTTCCTTCCATAGTAGTCTGGAAATAAATCTGGACTACTAGAGAGTTTTCAAAAGGAAGGAAGATTTGGTCCATCGTACACTTTAAAAGGATCTGAGTGGAAGGTGATGACTTGGACTAAATAATGAAAACCAATTCGATTCTTGATCTTTTCTTACAGTAGAGCTGACAAAGTAGATGTCTTGATGGAATGTATGTGTAGAGTGAGAAAGAATGAGACATCAAGGGTGGTACCAAAGGTTGTGGTCTGAGCAATGGGAAGGAAGTAGCCACTACGTACTACCTTGAAGAAGAATGCAGAGGCGCAGCTGGTAGAGAGGGAAGCTGACGGAGTTTCAATGCGCTCACTGGAAATCCAGAGGGGGAGGTCCCCAGGCTGTTGGATAAATGCACCTGGAATTCACATTCACCTTCAGCTGTCCTCGCCTCCGTAAAGTAAACCTATCTTTGTTCTGATGCATGATTCTTTTCATCAATTTAATTATCTAAGTTTCTTCCCCCTGCGCGTCCACGCAAGAGGAGTTTGTACTGAACTCTGATTCAGAGTTATTCTAGATTTACTGTGTGAATCAGAAAGCTTTCCATCTTTTTAGCTGCCTTGGAACAGTTTATAGGATAGACAAATTAGCTTCTCTTTGAAAATCAAAAAGAGGTCTGTGAAGCCATCTAGGATTTTTTGTCCCGCACCCCACCCTTCTTGGAAGTCACCTTTGTGGCTTCTTCCATGCCGCTTGGTCACTTGAGGTTTGACTTCTTGTGTGGATGTTAGAAACTTATATTTTCCAGAAAAGAGTTCATTTTCTTGAGACTTTCAAATTTATTAGCATGTGGTTGAGTAAGCTCTTTTTAAATTTATCTTTTATGATACAATTTTCTCATTACATATATGTCTCCCCACTTTTTTCCTTGATTAAACTTATAGCTATTTTGCTTCTTTATTGATTGTAACTGGTATTAACATCTTAAATTTACCATGCAGAAAATGATCGCATTTCTTATTTTTTCAAGATAAATTAGGTCTGGACTGAGCACTGCACCTGCCACATTTCCTTGGGTTGGTGGCTTCCTCTCCAAACACGACCCTCTTCCTAAAGAGCCCACTGCAGGGCGTCTCTCCCTCACCAAGCGATGGTGAGGGCCCGCGCTCTGCGGCCCTAGCTGCCCCTGGTCCAGGTCCCTGGACACATTTCCCGACGTCCTCGAGCTTCTCACCGGGTTCCCGGGTGCACACTTCCTCCAACAGCATTTTCCCTTCAGTATGGAGCTGCTCCCCGGGTGCAGGCGACTTTGTTGGGAGGGAGTTGGCCATTTCTCTCTCATGGATCCAGAACCTCTGTTGTCTTTTTCTTCTCCGATAGCCAAACCCTCAAGAGTCCGAGAGGGTTTGTTTTAGAATCCTACCCCGACGTGGTCCAATGCCATTTTGCTGCAGTGTACAGCTCATTCTCATTAGAGCGAACATCCCGGTTGCTGGGGGTGGGAGGTTGGGGTGGCCCCATTTCCCTTTAGAGATTTCTCCCCCTCCCAGAGATAGACAAGTTTTCCAGACATTTCTCTTGTTAAAGAACATATAGCAAAAAAACACAGGTTAAATTTTCAGTGGAACATCTTAGTATCTTGTTGTTGTTTTTTTAACTGAAAGAAATAGCACTTGGATTTTTGTTGGCTCTGCTTGTTTCCACTTTCTAATTTATTTGCACCTACTTTTACCTTTATTAATACCTTTCTTCTTTTTTTAAAAAGACTTTATTTATTTATTTAAGAGAGAAGGGAAGGGAGGGAGAAAGAGAGGGAGAGAAACTTCAATGTGTGGTTGCCTCTCACATGGCCCTCACTAAGGATGTGGCCTGCAACCCAGGCAATGTGCCCTGACTGGGAATCAAACCAGCGACCCTTTGGTTCACAGCCCGCACTCAATCCACTGAGCTACACCAGCCAGGCTAATACTTTCCTTCTTTGGTTATGTTTGTTTTGCCATTCTTTTTCTAACTTCTTTTTTTTTTAAATATTTTATTTATTTATTTTTAGAGAGGGAAGGGAGAGAGAGAGAGAGAGAGAGAGAGAGAGAGAGAGAGAGATCAATGTGCGGTTGCTGGGGGCCATGGCCTGCAACCTAGGCATGTGCCCTGACTGGGAATCGAACCTGCGTTGCCTGGTTTGCAGCCCGCGCTCAATCCACTGAGCTACACCAGCCAGGGCTCTTTTTCTAACTTCTTGATTTGCATACTTTTTACTCTTTTTTAGTTGCTATCAAATGTATTTAAGCCAGTAAATTTGTGTTTGATTACATCTTTGACAAGATTCTATACTTTTAACTAAATAATGTGGCATCTTCATTATAAAAAGACTCTTGTATAATTGCATTCTCAGTTTAAAATTCTAGGCTTCTACTTCTTTAAGTACCAATACAAAAAATGTAAAATCTATTGTTAGCTACAGAAATTAGCGCATTTATTTAATACCCATCACTCATCACCTTGTATTATTATTGTTTGAGCTTTTATTTAACTATTCTTTACATTGTATTTTTTCAATTGTTATTTGAGGTAACTCATTTTATTTTAAAACTGTGTTATAATAACTATGATTTTAAGATTCAGATTTACTTTCATAGGGCTTCTGTTTCTGTTGATATATCTTTTGTGAGTTGCAGCTTTTGATTTATCTCTCCGTGGCATGAATACATCTTTGAGTAATATTTTTCAGGAAAAATACATGGGTTTTATATCATCTGTGCTGTTACATCAATCACAGTTTTTCTCTGTGGCTTCTCCTATGAAGTATAGATTTTTATGATTATAATATTCTCTTTCAAACCTCTCGAGACATTACATCAATGTTGTAATGAAATCTGATACAATCTAATTTGATTCCTTTATAGATAAGTCTTTTTTTTTTTTTTTGCATGTGCTGGATGCTTATAGGATTTTTCTTTAATCCTTGGAGTTAAGAAAATACAGCACCTGTTGGGTGTTCGTCTGTTCTGTCTAAAATATGACTACCCGTTTGATTTGAAGGATCGGGTGTCCAGATTGCAGAAGTTTTCTTCCACTATATCTTTAATCATTACTCTTTTGCTCTGATGTCTTTTTAGAAATACCTGTATATTTGACCCTTGCACAACACGGGTTTGAACCGCATGGATCCCCTTGTACCCCCGTATTTTTCAACAAATGTTTTCTCTTCCTTATGATTCCTTAATAACATTTTCTTTTCTCTAGTTTATTAATTGTAAGAGTACAGTATATAAAACATATAACATATAAAATATGTGTTAATCAACTGTTTATGTGATCAGTAAGGCTTCCAGTCAGTAGTAGGCTACCAGGAGTTACGTTTTGAGGGAGTCGCGTGTTATACGCAGATTTTCAGCTGAGCCAAGGATCAGTACCCATAACCCCCACATTTTTTAAGGGTGAACTGTAACTCACGGGTGAGTCTCTGTGGTTTATTCTCCATATTTTTATTTTCTCTCTGTTGTTTTTTCTCTTAGTCCTCATTCTCTGTTCTGGAGAATTATCTCAACGTTGTCCTCCATAACATCTATCAGCTTCCCACAATTAAATTCTGCTCTTTAATGCTTCTAATGCTTTTTAAAATTCTCATAGCATTATTTATTTCCTGTCATCATCTTAACTCTGCCAGCTTCCTTTAGTTCCAGTCTCATTGCATCTTGCATTTCATACATCTTAGCGACCAGGTTTTCTTTAACCTCCTCAAAGTACAAGGCAATTGACTTCTCGTTTCTATCACAAGTCTTTTTACAGGTGAGATTCTCCCTCCCCATGCATTTCTTGTTTGCTTGCTTTACATTTCACAAAATTTTCATAGGTTTCATGTGCCTTTTAGGTCTTTCCTGCCCTAGTATTTGCTTGTAGCATGGGTCAGTTATCTTGGGCTTCCCTCATTGTTTTATCTTGATGCTATTAGAGACATTCCCTTGAGTATTAACCTGGAAGATGGGATGATGAGATTTCACATGACTAGCCAGGGACGAGCAGCCTAAGGCCTTGGCTGTTCTGTGCTGTGGGAGTTTCTTCTGTAGTTTGTTGACCCGGCTGCTCTAGATACGCCCTGTCCCCCCGGCCTCTCCTCCACTCGCCCGCCTGCTGTAGCTCGGAGCTGCTGCAGCCTGTCCTGGGAAAGCGGGCGTGGGTGGGTTTTGCTAATGGCCCAACCACTCCAGAAGGCTGTTGGGCTGCTGGGCTCTGCACCCCTCCTGTGGCCTGGCCCCTCCTCCAGCATCCATTTGCTCTCCTCCAGAGGCAGTGCGGTTGGTGCGAGCGTGTCCGCCCTCCCCGCAACACCACTCTGCTTTCTCAGGAAGGGGAGCTGTGAGTCAGGCTTCAATCTGGTTTCACTGGCACTGTACCTAGCAGAAATTCCTCAAAGTTGGTGGCATATTGATGGCACTCTTTCCTGTGTTCCCATGCTGAAGCAGATTCCCCCTATTTTTATACTGCTTGGTCCTCTCTGTCGCTTTCAGAAGGAGGTAGCTAGGTGGGAGTTGGACATCTGTGCTTAGCTTCACCATCTTCCCCAAAAGTTTCGGAGTTAACATTGTTGCCCATACTTTGTACTTTGAGGGTACAGAAATCTGACAGTTCCTGAGCATTTCCGCTTCCTTTTAAATTCCTTGTATATACTGGCCTGCATCCTATCTGGTTTTACACATTTTCTGGGCACTTTTTCTCTCTCGCTCAAATTTTAGTCTAGTGTCCTCTTGAATTGATGGGTAATTCTCACTCTAAACATGGCAGTGCCAGTCTTGGGGCATTGAGTGCCGTCCCTTGCTGGGCTCCTCACCTGGCAGTGTAAGCCACACCCTGGCCTTTAGCAATATGAATGGACTCTCCGCACTTTCCCTTTCTTTGCCAGAGTTACGACCTTTGGAAAGTAGAAACAGAAGAAACCGCCCCCTGCTTCCAAGTGCCCAGTCTCCTTCCAACGCCTTGGGTTTCACTAGAAAGCCACTTCGGATTCCTCCTGGCACACCCAGGCAGCAGGCGGTGGGGGCGGGGGTTGCAGAGCACCCCCCTCCTTGTCCCACCCCAGTTACTGCTTGGCTGCCCGCCCCAGGAAGACAGCACAGCACAGGATTTGCCATATCAAGTCTGTGAGCAGCTGCCTCCCTACCCTCCTTGGGGAGTCACCAAGCAACACACATCTGCTCCTTCCGGCGATGGTGCAGATCCCTCCTGCCGCAGCGCTGCGGGCTCCCTTCGGGGTTTCACGGGCGTGGAAGAACGTTCTTCTGCAGAAAGCCCCAAGTGACCTGCCTTCGGGGGAGCACACGCCTGTTGGAGTTTAGTTCCAGCGGCGCAACCAGCACTCGCTTCCTGTCTCCGCACCTCGCGTCCCGTTTTCTCTCCCTGCCTTTCTTGACCGTGCTGCCCCTGGTGAGAAACCCTGTACTGAACTTCAGCCACGGTAGACCCATAGCATGTATTAGCTTATCTTTCTCTTTCTAACAACCTTAAGATGAGTTGTGGCTATGCCCCGTCTGACTGGTGGGAAAAACACTCGGAGAGCTCCCTTGCTCTCCTGGGGTGGCCCAGCCAGCGGGGGCACAGCCAGCATGCCCGTCTCGAGCCACCCGACTCCAGTTTGTCCTCTTGCCTCTGTCCCCCTGCCTTCCTGTGGTGGAGGGGGATTAGAAACACAGGCTTCTTTGTTGCTGGATTAGAGCAGGGGTCTACAATGTGGGCCCCTGGGCCAAATCCAGCCCCCTGTTTTTGTAAATAAAGTTTTATTGGAACACAGCCACGGTCATTCATTTGCGCATTGTCTGTGGCTGCTTTAGCAATGTAAAGGCCAAGTCAGGGAGCTGTGACCGAGACTATGTGGCCTGCCAAGCCTGAAATATTTATTAGCTGGCGCTTCACAGAAACTGGCCCCTGGCCACAGCCTGGGCTGTGGAAAGCAGTAGATCGGAAGTTAAATCTCCAGCTCGCTGTTTCCTAGCTGTGTGATCTCGGGAAACTGACTCAGCATCTCTGAATATCCTTTTTCTTACCCATGAACTAGGCATACTTCTGTCTTTGGAGTTTGTGCCAATGATCAGGAGGAATGAGATGACCTGTGTGAGTGGCTCTGCATGAGAAGGGTACTCAGTAAACGTGAGTTGTCATTGTTTCCTTTCTCACTGTCATGGATGTGCAGCCTTCTCCACTTTTGCTCTGTGGCTTCCTTTCTGGAACATTCCAGGATTTTTGTCTAAGATCTCTTCTTCTCTTCGACACCCCCCGATGCAGATGGAGCACAGCTGCTTCTCAAGCCTCCTCAGAACGCTGGTCAACAGGCATGACACTCACCTCAGACAAATGAATGGGGTGTCCGTGTGCACAAAGTGTGATTCCATTCCATCATGCCAAACATGACAGGGGCTCGGACAGGGCCTCCAGGACTCAGGCAGGGCCAATGGGCGAGTTAATGAACCATGACAAAACCGCAACCCCAGAGCCTCTAGATTCTGGTCCTCTTTGGAGACTTCCTCTGGCACTCTGCAGAGTGAACCCCTGTTCCCTGAGTCTCCGGGTGCTGCTCCTAGGAAGGTACATTATAGAAACTGCCTAGCTTGCATAGCTTCAAGCCCTACTCCCTGAGCTGTTGGCCTGCTCAGCACTTCGATGCAGTGTCCACCCCAGGACGTGGCTGGCTCACCTGACCCACTAGTTCCCTCCGGGGACACATACTCAGCACCTCCACAGGCTGGGCTGGCTCCACGGGCTTCGTGCCAGGGCAAGGGCAGACTGTCTTTCCTGACCTTGGAGGAGCTGTTGACAGCTCAGCAACTCTCCCTCAATCCATGGGGCCTTGATAGCCCTCCTGAGCCACCACACAAGGGCTGAGGAGACTTGTGCTGTGTGCTGGTGTGGGAGTATGGATGACCCAAGGAACTGCCCAGTTTTTCCAGAACAGGGGGGCCCAGAAAGGGTGGGGCTGGGAAAGAGGAGCAGAGAATGCAGGTGTCCAGAGGGGTGAGCACAGCCCACTGGGAAATCCAGAGAGACTTCACGGAGGTGGTGCTGTTTGCAGTGGGCTTAAACAGTGAGCAGGACTTGAGAAGAGGAGAGCAGAGGTCAGGAACTTAAAACGATTAGCTTGAGTGTGACTGGTGGTAAAAATGAATCATAAACGCATATGATAAAATATGACGGGAAAAAACTGGGATGTAAAATTGTGTATACTTCCATAACTTGTACCTGAAAGAGGCATACCTATTGTATCATGTAAGGAACTGGCAAAAAAATAGCCGGCACGTTCAGAGTTGAAGTGAAGAACATTGACTCTAGAGGAACGACTTGGGACAGGACCAGGGCTACCAGCCAGGGCTAGTGCAGCACCAGGGACAATCAGCAATGGGCGTGAGGGCCACCCATGGGCCCTGAAGGACAAAGGGGCGGGGCCCTGTGCCAGCGAGCGCCTGAACCCAAGCCAGGGAGCCGTGGAGAGAAATATCCTGTGCTTTTCTTCCTCCGGCCCTCTGACTCTTGCAGGGGGTTGAGGGGCTCCCATCAGCCACACCTACCTGGAAGTCAGAGGGCAATTGACACTGTCTATAAAACTCACGTTCCAGAAGCAGAGTGGGGGAGCACAGACTGTGGAGGGTGTGGATGAAAGCGACCAACATGAGAAATTCTACCACTTGGGTTAGTGTGTTGAGAATACGGGTTGTTTTACCACTTGCCTTCTTTCCAGACTTTCTATGAAGTTTAGAAATTACTTTGATAAGTTCAAAGTCCTCGAGTCAAAAGGATGTAACTGCTCAGAGCTCTGATGAGCGCCCTCCCGCAGGAGAACCCGGAGCAGCAGCTGTGTTTCGCCCAGCTGTCCCTGAGCTCTCGGCACAGGGGGGCTGGCATCTGAGGACTGAGGGGCAAAGGGCTGCTTTGGGCTGAGTCAGCACCCCTGGGGCTGAGGCTGGCCTGGGTCAGGCTCCCAGAGAGGGGCCTCTGAGACATGTAGGAGGTTTGGGGGTGGAATGCCCACAGGAAGGAGTGAGGCAGAGGGGAGAGTTGGCATGGAATGAAGTTGGAACAGAGGTCTCAGCCGAGTCTGTGGTGGGTTTGGGGCTGGAATGGCCCTTCAGAGCTGTGCCAAACCGAAGCTACAAGGTTGGGCCAGGTGCTACTGGGTGTGGGCTGCCATGGACAGGGGTGTGACCTTGAATGAAGCTGCCCCCTTTAGTCAGGGCAAGGCCAAGAGAGACGCACAGCTGTGAGCTGTCAGTAGCCAGCACTCCCGGCAGCTGGGAGGATGGAAGTTTCCAGCATTGCACCACAGTGTCTATTATAGGGCCCTCGAGAATGAGGGGGTTGAGGCTAAAGGACCAGCCAGACTGGGGTGTCATTCAGCACGTGGTCCCCAGATCTAGTTATGTTACTAAGACCCCAGGGTGCTTTTATACCAACACAGATTCTTGGCCCACCTTTCCCTCCCCTCATATCAGAGTCAGAATCTCTGTCGGGGCCTAGGAATCTGTATTTCCACAAAGCTCCCAGGAAGATGAGATACACAAGCAGGCTTAGGGGCCACTGCTCTTAAAAACCCCGAGCCCAGGGTGGTTGATGTTGGGGAGATTTCCAGGGCCGAGCGGTGTTTGCCGATCAGCTCTGTGCCCGGTGCTGTGCCTGTGAGGACCAGGCTGGGCACCACCTGCACTCAGCTCCTATCCTGTGCAAGGATTGGGGGAGGGGCCCTAGGAAGGTTGCAGCCGGCGGCTCTTTAGGGGGTTACCCTACTGTTGCAGGTGGGGTGTCTCCACAGGCCTGGACTTCCCGTCCCCTCAGCCGTTCCTCCGGTGACAAAGCACAGGGACGGTGCCTGGATAGCCAGGCAGCGACGGTGTGTGCTGCCTCCTGTGATGCTCTCGGGTGTGGTGTCTCTAATAGCCCTCCTCTGCTTCAGTGTCAGAGACTCACTTTGCATCGCGTTGATTTCCTGTAGAGGTTTGTGTTCATCATCTTAACTGGATAATATCCCTGTTTTATTAATATCCAAATATTTCTGTAAATATTGGTTTGGTCCCACGAGTCTGCTTCAATTAAAGCAATGGGCACTTTGTCACGAGAAAGCAATGAGCTAGCTCCTGGCGGCTAATTTAATTCCCCTGCAGCCCAGTGTTACCTGGCTTCACTGATGGCCAGCAGAGTGGCGAGCTCCTTGAAAACTGCCAGGCAAAGGGAAGATGACTGGCTGGGGGGCCGCAAGGGGGTTTTCGCGCATTTTCCAAGAAGGGGGCCTGGGCCTGATCCCACCTCCTCGGGATATCCCCGTGCGGGCTCTGGGGGTCCCAGATGGATGGCGTGTGGACTCTCAGGGCAGGCTCTAGTTAGCCAGGGAGTGGAGCACAGGGCTGCACAGGTTACAGGTGGGCCCCACTCTCGGCTTCGCCCCCATCTTCAGAGCCAGCGCTGTGGTTTCTCCAAACAATTCCCCTTCATCCCTGCTTCTTCGGTCCATCTCCTTCTCGCACTCTGACTCTGCTGCCTCCCTCTCGTGCCTGTAAAGACCCCTGTGGTTGCGTTGGCCCCCTGGATAATCCCATACAGTCTCCCCATCTCAAGATCCTTCACTTATTCATCTAAAAATTCCTCTTTGCCATGTGAGGTGGTGCGTCCCATGGGTGAGGGCATGGTCATCTTTTTTGGGGGGGTGGTGGGGGAGGGTTGCTATTCCGTCTATCACATTTAAGATTCTCTGGGACATCTAAAACTGGAAGACTGGCTGATGGGAAGAGGGATCTGTGAGCCAGAGGGCCTTAGCTCCTGTGAGTCCCCTGTCTCTCCCCCAAGCAGGCAGCTTCAGCATGTTCCTGCCCTACAATGTTGTCCTGGGAGATGGACCCTGAGGAACAAGTGGTGGGCCAGGGAAGAGGGGACTGTGGCCTGCAGGCTCTCCCCTCTCCCTTTGAGGGACTGCCATGATAGGGTGAAGACAGAGATGTCTCCCTCGGGTGGGCCCTGGGTTTGGGGGCAGGCCTGTTGCTGGCCATCCCTTCCTGTTGGGGTCCCTCTTCGAAGCCGCCATGTGGACTAGCCAGAGGTCCACCAGCAGGTGGGAGCTATCCTAAGACAGAGCTCAGGTCACAGGTCCTCACATCCCTGTGCCAGGGTGACAGGGGCAGGGAAATGTCCTTAAGGAGCTCCCCCTGACCTCAGGTCCCATGGGTCCCCATGGGGGTGCCCACAGAGCACCTGCGCCAATGGGCTGTGGTTTCGGGCCAAGGTATGCAGCCCCACCCCTGGGCATCTGCCTCATCCCTACAAGCTCAGCTCAAGACCCAGCATGAACTCACCCTCGCTCAGCCTGTCTGCCCCTCTGCACCCCAGCCTGGATGGATGCTGTGCCTCCTCAGTGTGCACTTGTTCCTTCTCTTACTCATCTCGTACTTTTGAGCACTTACTGCATTTCAGGAACAATGCTATATCCTGGAAATCCAGTGAAACCCTCCCCCGAGGGGCTGCTGTGTTGGTCGGGGAGGGGATGTGACAGCCCCAGTTCTCGTGGTCAGCCCTGCAAGCCAGCTCAAACTTGCTACCTGTACTCCCGAGACCTCCACAGAGGCCCATGAGGCTGGTGGACCTCCACCTGGGTCCCCTCACCTCATGACACCACCACTCTGGCCCCCCACTTGTCTTCCTGCTCTTGGTAACTCTCAGGAAGTGAGGAAAGCCACAGAGAAGTAGCTGGACACGTGGCCATCCACTAGAGGGAAGCCAAGGCTCCCTTCAGGGAGCCTCACCTGTGACTCGAGGTGTGGACAGGACAGCAAGCAGCTGTCTTTGGGGTGTGATGGGATCCTAATTCGGACCAGCAAACAGCCAGGTGTCAGGAGGCCCCAAGTGTATTCCTTTCCTGGCCCTTCTGTAATAACTCATCACAAACTGGTGGCTTCACACAACAGAAATTCATTCTCTTACAGTTCTGGGGGCCAGGGGCTCAAAAGTCAAGGTGTTGGCAGGCCATGCTTCCTCTGAAGGCTCTAGGGGGGCCCTTCCTGGGCCCTTCCAGCTGCTGGTGGCTCTAGGAGTTCCTTGGCTTATAGCCACATCACTCTGCCCTCTGCCCGTCTTCACATGGCCCCTCCCACATGTCTCCGTGTCCCAACCCTCCCTCCTAGTTTCTCTTTTTAGTGTGTTTGTTGGATCTAGGGCCACCCAGGTAATCCAGGATGAACTCATCTTGAGATTCTTAAGTTAATAATATTGGCAAAAATCCTTTTTCCAAATAAGGTCACATTTACAGATTCCAGTGATTAGGACTTCAACATACCTTTGGGGAGGGGTCACCGTTCAACCTGCTGGGTCTGTAATGTGACCATCAGGTGTCACTCACACGTGTGTGGTCCTCACATGGACACAGCTGCATCTGTGCCCACAAGTATTGCCCTTGTGCAAGCAGCACTTACATGCAATAGATCTAATACATGTAATTTCTGTATTTGTTCTTTGTAAAAAACTTACTTCCATTAAACTTCGATTATAGGTTATTAAGAGCTCAGTGATGTATAGCAATCTGGAAACTAGATGGCTCCAGTAATCCAAAGGAACAGTTTCTTCAATGAAAGCTCATCAGGTTTGGAAAGGTGGGAATATAAACACACAGATGTTTCTACAAGGAATTTAAATCCAAATCTTTGAAAAACTGCAGAGCTGCAGAGGGTTGCTTTAGCAACTATGAAATTCAAAAAGGCAGAGAAGAGGGCAGGTGGAACTCGGGAACACTTATTCTTTTGGCACTGGTGGTGAAAGAATCTCTTCTCAAGCACCCCGCCTGATGCCACTTGTACTCCTCTGATGACAGGGAGCTCATGACCTACCAGAGCAGCCTTCCCCATCCTCGGGAAGTTCTTTTTGGCCTTGGGCCAAAGTCTGCTTTCCTGAACCATCTACCTGTCGTTCCTCCTCTTCCACGGGGGTGCCGGGGACCAGGGCCCTCTCTCGCACATGACAGCCCTTCAGTGTTTAAAGGCAGCCGTCACTTCCTGCCTTGGTCTGCTCTTCCCCAGGCTAATTTTTTAATTAGCTTAAATTAATGGTGGTTCCTGGGGAACTCCAGCCCCAGTAAAAGTGACCTGAATTATTCAAAGATTTGAGTGTTTGAAATGCCTGTTTATCCTAATTAGCATTTAACGACAGTGGTGCCCTCTGCCTCTAACCAGCCACATTTTAACATGTTCCATATTTTAATGGATTTTAATTGAATGAACTGTTTAATCAAGTGAGGACACATTTCATGAATGAATAGAAGTAAATCTATAATTATACGCTTTAGTCAGGTAAGAGGAGTGACATTTCAGCACCATCCAGGGCTATATATAGTGAGCACATTTGAATGACAAAGTAGGTTACCTCGGCTTCCATAGGAGAGCTGGGAATTCGCTTTGCTCTCAAGTTCATTTCTTAACCTAATTAGAATTCTCAAAGAGTTGTAAAGTGCATGCGGTGCAGCCCTGGTTCTCCCCACCTTTTCCTGTATCTCTGCCGTTCTGGATGATTCCTGAGCTGGAGCGGTGGCTTCCTGCGGGAAGGTGTCTGGGGAACTACTGGCCCCAGAGGCTGTGTGTCTGGGGATCCCCGATACTGGCCACGGCCTCCCCTGTGCATTTCACCTGCTCTGTCAGAGCTTGCCACTGGGCCGTGCTGTGACAACCTGGTAACTCGTGGCTGTGATAGTACTCCACCTCTTTCTTCTTCCTTTCTCATTTTGTCTCTCTCACGCCCTTCTCCCTCCTTTCCTCCTCTCCGTTTCCCCTTCTGACACGGCCAGGCCCTGCTCATGGCGCTGGGGCAGGGGCCGAGGACCTGGGGGTTAAAGAGGAGGCATAACTATGGGAGGGGGCAGCCTAGGGCAGGGGAGGCATGCAGGCTGTCAGAGGAAGATGGTGCCTTGGCCCCGGAGAAGGTGAGGGTAGGTGATTTGAAGAGGGGTGCATTCAGGCAGGCTGGGAACCAGCTGTGACCCCAGCAGTTCTGTTGCTTCTGCCCCTGAAATCTGTGCTCCCAAACATTGCCTGCACATTGGAGAGCTCTAAACATGCTAATGCCCGCATCCCATCCCGGATGGGATGTCCCCTAATCGGGACAGGATGCTGCCAGGGCGCCAGTGTTTCTGTGGAAACTCCCCAGGTGGTTCTGACATGCAGCCCAGAAGCGTCAGGTGTCTGCGGCCCCAGCCGTCCTCTCGGCTACAACCCCGTAAAAGGCCCTGAGCCAGAGCTGCCCTGCTGTGTTGCTCCCACACACCTGACCCATGGAAATCGTGTGGACGGTATTTTCTTGTTTCAGGCCACTAAATGTTGGGAATTTGTTACAGTCATAGATGACTAATATAGATTATTAGTTACTCCAAATGTATCCTCAGGTGGGCCACTTCTTGCCACCTCCGCCACCGTATCCTTCCTGGCCTTCATAATCTCTCGCCTGGAGGATTCTGTGGCCCTCTCATGGGCCTTCCCCTTCCCTGCGTGTCCCCGGCCCCTCATTCGTCATCTCACAGCTGCCTGAGCCGTTGTTTTAAAATGCAGTTCTGATCACACCTGAAACCTTGTATTGGCTTCACACCATGCTCAGACTCAAGACCAGAATCTCTCGTGTGAGTTACGAAGCCCTAGTGGTCTACCCCTGCCTCTTCTTCCTCGCTTCATGCCAACAACCTGGCCCCTGCTCTGCTCAATCCAGCCCGGCTCTTCTTCCAGGCTCCCCACCAGCTCCCTCCCGCTGCAGGAACTTTGCACACTCTGCGACTCAACCTGGAATCCTTCTCCCCGCCTCCCTCCTGGCCTGGGTCTGACTTCTCCATGGCAGTTTCTCCCAGAAGCACGCCCCTGAACTTGAGTGCTCATCTTGATGGGTACCAGGGTGGTCATCTGATGAATGTCTCTCACTCCCACTGGATAGAGACCCAGGATCGTGACTGGTTTTGCTCATCAATCAGAGCCCCATTACCACCGCATGTGGTGCCTAGAACAGAGGATGTGTCAATATCATGAATGAGTGAGTGAATGAATGAGTGAATGAGTGAATGAATGTGTGAATGAATCCATGAGAGACTGGCAAGAGCAAACAGCGTCCCATTCTGGAATGACCAGGCACTAGGCAGCTGTCCAGAAAGGGACTCAGCCCCGGCAGCCAGGCAGTGCCCGGGCACGAGATGGAATTCCAGCCCAGGCAACGAAGCAGGAGCCCAGACGGAGGGCCTGGGGTCTGAGAAGGCCCCTTGTCAGGCTGACTCGGGGTGAACCCCGAGGCTCTTGGCCTCAGACTTTTCACATTGCCTTGCTAAAGGACAGGGGGTGTCCGGGACTGAGGTGGGAGATCTCTAGGGGCAAGGAGGTCATCAGTCCACCTGTGGGCAGCAGAAAGTAGCAGGGGCGCAGGGGCATGGCCGAACGTGCAGAGACGGCCCTGCGACCCTACAGCAGGGACGGCGTGGGGGAGAGAACAGACTGACCCACAGGGCGTTCATTCGGAGCGGGCACATCATGCAGGTGTTTCATGAGCCCAGTCGTGGGGTGATTTCCAGAGAGTGGGCGCGCCCAGCATCATCTGGGCAGCTAATGTGTGTTTGGTGGAGACATGCAGGCTTCAGCGCAAGGAGGGGGCCTTGCAGGTGGACCGGCGCAGTGGCCTGCTCAGAGCTGGTGACAAGCCTCCCTGATGGAACAAGGTGGACCCGCATTGCACTTACAGTGGATCACAGGGACTGAGTTATGCTGTCAGAAAGTTCTTCTGAACAATCTGTTCCTTTCCCAACTGCATTGGTTTCCCATCTCTTCCTCTTATCTCCTTTTCCTCCTGCAATCTGCCCACTTCTCCCCCTGGATCTCATGGGATGGATAAAACCAGCTGTGTGTGCCCGATGCCGGGTGCGTGCATGGAAGCTGTGTGCTCAGTCAGTCAGAGGCTCGCGGCTTTCTTGGAGCGACAAGTCCCCGTCACCCCTTCTTCCATGACCCTGCGCACCAGCTGGGGTGGGGGGGAGTTGCATGCTATCCAGAGGGGCTGCCATGCAGATGGCTAACCTGACCTGATGGCCTTTCCTCTCTGCTCCTCCCAAGCAGCACTGCCCCCACGGTTCTGGGCTTTCCCACAGACCCCACAGTTCCTCCTGGCTCTTGATGTCTTTTAAGATGTTGGGTTTCCCTAGAGTTTGAAGACTGAGTTCAGTTGCTAAAATCCTCGCATTTGGATCTTTGACTTTGAAGGCTGCAGGAGGCACCTGAGGAGTCGTTGGTGTTGCCCCCTGTGACCTTTGCACTCCATAACCCCCCATGTTCATGGCTCCCCACAGGGCCCTTGGTTCCTGCCCGAGCCACTCCTCTCTCCTCTGAGCCGGAGCCCCTTTGTCACCGAACCTGATAAACACAACCAGACCTGAACCCAGAGCTCCAGGTCTGGCCTGAGATGGACAGACCAGAGGGCAGCTTCTTCATTCCGGATGCCATAGCTTTTTAAATGTGCTTCCCATTCCAACTCACCTTCTGAGCAGTTGCCTCACAGTTAGTGCGCTCTGGTCTCCTGACCAAGGCGGGAAATATGCATTGAAAACATTCGTTTCCTACCATTATCGATGGTGTGCTGAAAACTATCCTGTTTCCTGGAGGACAGGGAGTCTCAACTTTGAGTGTCCCTCAGAATCGCCTACAGGGCGGATTCCCACCCCAGAGGGTCTGATTCAGCAGATCTCTGGTGGAGCTTAAGAATTCACATTTCTAATAAGCTCCCACTGAGGCTGATATACTGGTCCAGGGAGCCACACTTTTGGGATATGACTTTGTATTTACAGTCCATTATCAATTCTTTTACATTTTTAAAAGTACCATTTATGCCAGGGGAGGTATAAGGGGATTAAAGAGTAATGGAAAAATACAAAAAAGAGTAAATAAATTTTTTAAAAAAAGACTTAAAATGTACCATTTACATTTGATATTATTTTATGTTCATTTCAGGCGTAAAGCGTGGTGGTTAGACAATCACCTACTTTACGAAGTGTCCCCTCTGATATTTCAGGGACCCACCCGGCACCATCCTCAGTGACAGCGGTGTTACTGACTGTGTTCCCTGTGCTGTGCCTTCCATCCCTGTGACTGTTCTGTCACTGCCCATCTGTGCTTCTTGGTCCCTTCACCTTGTTTCCAGGCTCCCCACCCCCACTGCCTCTGGCAACCGTCAGTCTGTTCTCTGCATCTGTGAGTCTCTTTCTGTTGTGTTTGCTTGTACTGTTGTTTAGATGCTACATTTAAGTGAAATCATATGGTGCTTGTCTTTCTCTGACTGACTTCACTGAGCATAATACCCTCCAGGTACATCCATGCTGTGGCAAATGGTAAGATGTCATTCTTTTTATGGCTGAGTAATATTCCATCATATATGTTGTACTGCATCTTTTTTATCCACTTGTCTTCTGATGGACACTCAGGTTACTTCCATGGCTTGGCTGTTGCAGATAACACTGCAGTGATCATAGGGGTTCATCTGTTCTTTCAAATTAGTGTTTTGGGTTCCTTCAGATAAAGTAACCCACAACACTTATCTTTTGGTTGTTTAAAAATACCATTTATTACTGGTTTCCTCCATTGGCTTTCCTTAAAAAGTCCATTGGAATAAACACTCGAGCTAGGCACAGGTTTCTTGGAGCTGAATTGATGGGCAGTGAGTGGCTGACGGCCCCAGCCGTCTGTTCTGACCTGTGGGCTCGTCAGGCCTCAGGAACCACCCACACCTGGCAGGGCCCAGAAGCGCCAGCCCAGAGTGTGAGAGGAGCACTGGGCTGGGAGTCCCAACTCAGCTGCCTCATGTGTGAATTAAGGGCAGAATGAGAAGACCTCTAGGGTGTTCTGGTGTTGTTAGTTTTGAGTTCTAACAACCGATTAAATATTTTATCCGCCATAATTATACACGGCTTTCAAGCACACACACAGAGACAAATGCTCCAAGCCACTGGCTACCTTGTTGCCTTGCCTCACTTCTGCAAATGATCATTCCAGAGTTCTGGCATTATAAAGAACTGAAGAGTTTACAGAGCCACCTTTTTAGTATTTTTACTAGGCCCTGAAACACCTCTGTGAGCTACACACTGTATTGCTCCCATTTTAGAGGTGGAAAGACTGAGACTTGAGGGCCGGAGGAGTTGCCCTTTATTTGGGTGGCAGGAAGAGGAGAGCCGGGGCCTGGCTGCACCAGCCCAGCAGTGTTGCAGGCCAGGCTGCGTGGCCCTCCAGCAGGGCAGGTTCACCCATTCTCTGTGTTCAATCATTGTTGGTATACAACACCGCCATGACACACAAAGCAGATCCTGGGCCCTGCTGCATCCAGGGAGAAGGCGAGGCAGCAGAAGTAAACTGTAATGACCAAGTCCACTTTTTAAAAGATTTTGTTCATTTATTTTCAGAGAGAGGGGAAGGGAGAGAGAGAAAAACATTGATATGTGAGAGAAACATCGATCGGTTGCCTCTTGCTGACCCCCAAGGGGGCGCCTGGCCCACAACCCAGAACGTGCCCTGATCAGGGCCCAAACCCATGACCTCTCGGTTTGCAGGCCGGCGCTCAATCCACCGAGCCACACCAGCCAGGGCACCAAAGTCAACGTTTTTTTTATATATATACAACTGGTTCCCAATCTTCCATCCAAACAGAAGTGTAAAGTAAGGATGGATAAGCTTCACCCTGACTGCAGCAGTTTCATTCTTGGTACAAAACATTTATCACAAAGTATTTCAAGCACTCAGAAAAGCACAGATTAACAACTGCCCGTGGGCTCGCTACCCAGAGTTTTAAAATACCCTTTTTGTGTCGTATTTCTTTTAAAGCAATAAAATACAGCAGTTTGCACCAAAGCCCCTTTGTTCCTCTGCCGTGGTGGTGGCTTCCCGGGACCATCCTGTGATACTCAAAATAAAAAAGAAATATTGTAACTGATCTTCCTCACAAGAGCCAAATTATTCAAAACATTTTGACACACACATTGGAAGAATCTACCGATTTTTGAAACAGGAAGTGCTTTTTTATTGTGGTAAAATATACATAACATAAAATGCACCATGTTAAGCATCTTTAGTGTGTCGTTCAGTGGTGTCAAGTACATTCACGCTGCACCACCAGCCCTCTGCAGAATTTCCTTATCATGTCGGACAGAAATGGTACTCATTACACAGTAACCCCCAACCCTTCCTCCTCAGCCCCGAGTAGCCGCTGTTCTACTTCCTGTCTGTGCATTTGGCTTCTCTAGGTACCTCCTATAAGGGGAACAATGTTTGTCCTTTTGTGCCGGGCTTATTTTGCTTAGCATAATGTCTTCGAGGGTCACCCATGCTGTGGCAGCTGTCAGAATTTCCTTCCTCTTCAAGGCTGAAGAATACTCTCCATTGTGTGTGTGGACCGCAGTGGGCTTATGCATTTGTCCATCGACGGACGTTCGCGTTGCTTCCACCTTTTGGATATTGTGAACGATGCTGCCGTGAACACGGGAGCACAAATATCTCTTCGAGTCCCTGCTTTAGTTCTTTCAGGTCTAGACCCCGAAGTTCAGTTGCTGGGTCATAGAGAAATTCCAGGTTGGACTTGTGAGGAGCCGCCACACTGTTTCCTGACGCAGCTGTGCCAGTTCACATTCCCACCGGCAGGGCACGGGATTCCTGTTTCTCTGCGTTCATGGCAACGCTTCGTGTTTTTCAACACTAACCATTCCAGTGGGCAAGAACAAGAAGTGCTTTTAAGGGTTATCTTCTCTTATAGAGGAAAAAACTGAAGACTGGAGAGGGAGAGGGTTACACAGAGAGGCCAAGGCCACAAGCAAGTCAGTGACAGGGCAGGACCAGGACCCTGGGCCCCGCCGCCTTCATCCGGGTCTTTCCACTACAACACAGCTCTGTTTCTGTCGCTCTGTGGCGGAGGGCACATGCACACCCACGACCGTGGGCCGCCAACAGACTTCACATTTATTTGGCTTGGTCTTTACTTTGTTTCTTTTTTAATTCAAAACAGTATCAACATTTTAAAATGTTGGGGGAATCTTACATTTTAAAAATCTACATTTCTGATTTCTCACCCCACAAGCAGAAAGTTTGGTGACTCCGGACTAGCATTATGGCATGGCATGAGTGGAGCTGCCGCCTTAGGCAGGGCGTGTGGTTGCCAGGTTGCCACAGTCCCTTCCGCTCTGCACTGTCTTTGCACAAAGACTGTTTCACTGCTGGCTGGTCTCGGTGAACTCCGGAGTCTGCAGCCCTCTGCTTTTCCAGCACTCTGATGTCAGTCGTTCTGCGTGTCAGCAGACATGCAGTTATGTCTAACACCTCAGGCTGGCTCCGTACCCCCTGAATGCTTTCCTCTAGTCAGCATGTCTCTTTGAATGTCTTGACTATTTCTTCACCTTAGAAGTAAAGCAAGATTACAAATAATTAATACAAAATATAAATATTGCCCTGGCTGTGCAATTCAGTTGGTTGGAGTGTTGTTGCTTATGCCAAAAGGTTGCAGGTTCAATTCCTGGTCAGGTCACATACCTAGGTTGCAGGTTCAATCCCCAGTCAGGGCATATATGGGAAGCAGCCAACCGATGTTTCTCTGGTACAGCCCCTTACATCATCAATACATCAATATTTCTCTCTCTCCCTTCCTTTCTCTTTAAGATCAATAAGCATATCCTCGGGTGAGGATTATAAAAGCAAAGTATAAATGCTGTTGAGATGTATTTGCATAGTCTGATTTGGAGACAGTGTGACACTGGAGAAACCCCAGCACAGATGTCCAGGGACTTGGATGCTCGTCTTGATTCTCCCGGGAAAACGTTAGTGAGCCCCTTCCTCGCCTGGCCTCCTCGTGCCCGTGTGCCTGGTGTGGTATGGGGTTAGGGGGCCTCCAGGGCCCCACAGGCTGCTCCATTTTATAGTGAAGATAAAAACTACTCCTTTCCCATGTTGGTGGAGAAAACCACCTCACCATTTGAGCCCCCTCACCAGGACGCTGTCTCTGAACCGGCCCTTCCTGTGACCCACTGTCCCCCTCCTCTCTGCTGACAGGTGAGGAATGACCTGACTGGGGTGCTGTACGGTGAGGACATCGAGATTTCAGATACCGAGAGCTTCTCCAACGACCCCTGCACCAGTGTCAAGAAGCTTAAGGTAGGTGCAGCTAGTCACGGTCTGAAGGACAGACCGACACTAAGCTCCTGGGGTTCCCCAACCGCCTGACTGTGAAGGAGCCTCGAGTTCAGGCTGCTTTGTTTCATTCTGGGCACCTCAGACGTGGGAGAAGCTCCCAGGAGCTGGCTTCCCTTGGCTTTCCTTTTGCTTGTTGTCCAGCCCTGGCCAAAGATCTGAGGGCTGGCTGCATGGCCCTATAAAGCTTACTCAGGGACTGTCTTTCTGTCACTCGAGCCTGAGGGGCCAGGAGGGCACGAGTTAGCATCCTCTCCAATGTGGAGTGTCTCAGAGAGGGGACCTATCTTGCCCAAAACCATAGCAAAAAAGTATATGGCTGGGACTGAAAGCGCAGGCTCCCAACCCACTTGGTGATGCTCACTCCAGTAACAGAAAGGGTCAATCACAAGTGTGCCCAGTCGGAAATGGTCTCTGTCATTGGTCCATTCATTCTGCAAACTCTCTTGAATACCTTGTTTGTGCCAGACCCTCTCCTGGGCGCACAGTTACCATCAGGCCTGCCCTTGACCTCGGGTGGCTCCCCACTGGTGCAGATGGCAGATACCTTCCAGGGAAATCAGGAACAGAGAGGCCGGGGAACAGGGAGGAAGCGACTGGCCCCACCCAGGGAGAGGATTCCTACGGGGCTCCAGAGAGGAGGGACAGCATTTGAGCTGGCCACAGAGGATGAGCAGGATGGGGACCTGCAGGAGCCCAGCAGGGAAGGAGGGGTGGAGGCAGAGAGCAGGACACCCGCATGCCCTTCTCTCCTGGGTGGGTCCCAGGTTACACTAGTCAGAGCAGGTGGCAGGTCACAGCTCTTATCTTTCAAAGTCTCAGTTCACAGATGGGGAGACGGAGACTGAGAGGTGAGAAGCAAGGGAAGCAGAGCACCGGTTGTTTGTCCCTGCTCGGGAGCAGACCCTGCACCTGCACAGGGCATTTCAGCCCCGGGAGCCTCTGCAGATGAGAAACAGTAGCTAGGGAGGCCTCCTGGCAGTGCAGGTGCTGGGGCCAGGTCTGCCCACACTCTTCCCCAGGAGGCTGTGTGTTCTTGGGGTTGAGTCGGGCTGTGTGGGGCCTGGAGGACCCAGAGGGGTGGTGTGCGCCCTCTGCAGGGTGCGAGCACCTGGGGAGGGGCTGGTGGCAGGGGCCCAGTGCTGAACTGACATTCTCCTGCCACACACAGAGTCTCCCCAGCGTGGGCACTTGAAATAGCTTCCTGTGCCTCAGAGGCCCTGCAGAGCTCTGCGGGCTTTAAAGTTTAAAGAATCTTTGTGTGTAGAGCAGAAGCACTAGTTGAAAGTCTGCAGGAAATTGGGGATGGAACTGGGTGTTCTGCTCATCAGCCAACCAACTCCGACAGAAGCAGAAGTGATATTAATGGTGATAAAAATAGCAGCTGACCTTTCCAGTGTGCCAACCAAGGGCCAGGTCCCCTTGACCTCCACTTGCTCGTCTCATCCTCCCCAGAGCCTTGGACAGAGGGGATCTGTATCCCCATTTCACAAATGGGGAAGTGGAGGGTCAGAGAGGTTAAGGAACTCAACTCAAGTCACCCAGCTGGAAAGAGGAAGGCTGGAATTCAAACCTGGATCTGGGCGACACCAGGGCCCAGCCCTCTCCTCCACCCCACACAGCTACAGTCCTGAGGAAGGGTTCCAGTGTCATCTTAGTGAGGAAGGGAAGAGCCAAGGACAGCACACTCAGTCCGTTGGCAAAGGGTTCCCTCCGTGTGGAGCCTTCTTCCCCTGGAAGCTGCAGAGTTCCTCCTCACCTTGTTCTCCTTGGTTCTGGGTAGTCCCCTTTTCCCAGACTTTCCCGTCTCTAATTGCTTCATTTAAAATTTAATTCTCACCCTGGCTGGTGTGGCTCGGTGGACTGAGTGCCCACCTGCGAACTGGAGGCGGTGGGTGTTATTAGTTCGGTTCCCAATCAGGGCACATGCCTGGGTTGTGGGCCAGGTCCCCAGTTGGGGGTATGCAAGAGACAACCAAGTGATGTTTCTCTCCTTTCTCCTATGTCTAAAAATAAATAAGTAAAATCTTTTAAAAAAAAAGTAAAAAGATAAAAAACTTTAAATCTCTGCCCTGCTCACTTCTATCCCCTCTTTCTGCTCATTTCTCTCTCCATTTCACTGATGTGCATCTGTATTAATCTGCGGGGAGGGTGGGGGGGGCCTTAACAAAGTGCCGCAGTTGGGGTGGCTTGAAACAACAGAAATTTATTCTCTCACGTTCTGGAAGCTAGAAGTCCAAGGTCCAAGGCCATCCTCTCTAGAAGGCTCTGGAGTTCTCCTTTGCCTTTCTCTGAGCTTCTAGTGTTGCTGGCAATCTTCAGTGTTCCTTGGCTGCAGTCTCTGCCTCAAGTGACATTTTCCCTCTTCCTCCTCACACTGTCTTTGTATTAGGACTTGAGTCATCTTGTATTAAGAGCCTACCCTACTCTACTAAGACCTCGTCCTGGCTAATGACATCTGTAATGACCCTGTTTTGAATGAGGTCACATTCTTAGGTATCGGGGGCTAGGATTTTAGCAGTTCTTTGGAGAAACAACTCAACTACTAATGTCTGACTCCCATTTCATTTTATCCAGTTGTTTCACCATCTCTGTTCTCCCACTCCCTCTGTTCTCCCCATTGTGAGCTCCAGGGGACAGCGGCTTCTCTCTGTCATGGTCGCTGTGTTAATCCCCCACCCATCACCTAGAGGCAGATCTAATTTGCTCAATAAATCTGTCGGGTATGTATAAGTAAAATGCCAAGTCTGGGACAGACAAAGCAAGCAGAACACAACAATCAAATACTCAAGAACAAAGAAATGTAACTTCTGGAAAGCCCTGAGAAAAAAGCAAATCTGTAATTTTCTGTGGGATGAGAAAGAAAAGGAGGTACAGAGGACAAGGAAGAAAACCAAATAGCAAACTATAGAATTAAAATCTGCATTGGAGGTAGTAGAGAGCAGAGTTAATGCCAAGGAAAATAAAAATCAATAATACGGAGCACAAGATTCAGAGAAAATGGTCAAAGAAATCAATCTGGTGAGAGGAAAGGTAACAGTTATAGATGCTGGATAAGGGAGGTCCTAAGGGAAAATCAGGACAAATGAAACAGAAGCAAAATAAAAAAAATAGGCACCCAGTATCGGCAGCCATACCTGGCACCCAGATCTTGCTTTCTAATTCCATTCTCAAGGAAAAGGAACCAGGGTTCCTTGGAGAAATGGCTGACGCTAGGACTGAGACAAGAACTAGATTCCGGAACACCTTGTAGTGCCGGAAACTCCACCACACAGACGGGGGTGGCTCCGAGGGGTGCAGCCGCCGTCGGAAAGAGCTCCCGATGACCACAGCTGGGACGTGTGAGCAACAAAATCAGAGCAGTGTTGGAAGTAGAAAATAAATACCCATGAGTCCACATTGACATGAACGATGGAATAAGTGAATGGGAGAGAATAGACGAATCTCCTAAGCTGAAGAATTCCAGATAATTTATGCAGATATTTCACATTCAAGGAGGTGGAACAGACTGCCCACTTGTTAAGTGACTTCCCTCCAAAGAGCACAGTATGAAGGTGGTGGGGAAGGGGGGTAACTCTAGAACAGAAAACCTGAGAGACACGGCCTCAGACAGGCGATCAAGGTCAGCATCAGCAGCGATAAGTTCTGTTGATGGGAGGTACCCTTTAAATGATGCGAGGAAAGGGCATTTTACCTCCCTGGTCTTCCTCCCCAAAATCCATAACCCCGGTCTAGCCATGAGAAAAACACCAGGCAAATTCTCTTTGAAATCCATTTGACAAAATCCTTGACCTATACCTCAACATGGTCTGCGTCCTGGAAAATAAGGGACATCTACATCAAAGGAGCCTCTGGAGACAGGACAGCTCACTGAATGCGGTGTCCTGGGTGAGGTTCGGGGACAGGAAAGAACGTTCGAGGACAGCACTAAGGAGGTCTGCCTAAAGTGTGTGCCTTCACTAATAGTAGTCAGCATCGACTCACTAATTGTAACGAATGCACCACACTAGCACAAGGTGTTAATAATAGGGGGAACTGTGTGAAGGACATATGGAGTTTTCTGTGCTATCTGTGATTTTTCTGTGAATCTGGAACTATTTTCAAATAAGAAACTTCTTTTTTAAAAATTGGAGACAGACTTAAATGGGCTCGAGAGACCTACTAGACCGGAACATACAAAGCCTCCGACCGTCAACCGTGATGGAACAACAGAATCTACCATTCAAAAGGAAATGAGCAGACCAGCCCGCCTTCCACGCGCTAGCAGAACTGGTGAAAAAGGAGTCGTAGATAGACATATTTAGGCAAAAGTTTGAAATACAAACGTAAAGGGGAAAATCTACAAGTATCTAGGCCAGAAAAGAGCACATTTTCCACAAAGGTGCAAAATCCAGGCCACCTTGACTCCTCCCGGCGTCCAGTCCCGAGAACAATGGAGCCACGGGGAGACACTCTGCCACGTGAGAGGCACATGTGACGCACATGCCAGGCGCCCTTCTAGAAGGTAACCCTTGAAGTCTTATGTCAGCCTTCTAGAACCAGGGCAAACTTCAGAGCCGAGGTCATGACAGAACCTGCCGCGGCTCAGCAAGAACCGCCAGAACCTGTGAAAAAAGAGCTAAGTTTAAATAATTGTTATAAAAGTGTATACAGATGCAAAAGTTCATTTGGAAAGCAAGCATACAAGTACATGTAATGGAAAAATAGATACTGTAACAATAATAATTGAATATAAAAATCTAATTCCATTAACAGAGCCAAAAGTGGATGTGGTAAAAAAAAAAAAAAAAAACATGGGCCCTGGCTGGTGTGGCTCAGTTGGTTGGAATGTCGTCCTGTAACCAGGTTTCAGGTTTGATTCCTGGTCAGGGCGCACGCCTAGGTTGCAGGTTTAGTCCCCCGTCCAGGCACGAATGATTCCCTCTTCGGGGAGCGTGCTGGAGACAACCAACCAATGCTTTTCTCTTGCATCGATTTTTCTCTTTCTCCCTTCCTCTCTCCCTTCCTCTCTCTCTAAAAGCAATGAAAAAATGTTATTGGATGAGGATAAAAATATTTTTTTAATGGGAGCTAACTTCCTGGTCTTACATAGGAGAGGGACTCCAAAGAGACCATTTTGCTCATGAGTTTCATAATTAGAAAAATATAAGCTAAAGAAGACTTAGAGTAACTTAACGGTAAACATGCTGTAATGCAAACAGAAGCTTCTGAAACACGGACGGTAAAAGCAAAGACAATCTAGTCCATGTATGGAAACACAGAAAGCAAATGTGAAAACCAGAAAGCACAAAATGTAATTGTTAACCAACTACAATCCTCCTGACCGTAAGCTCAGATAGGTCAAACTCTGTATTAAAAGGCAAAGACTTTGAGGCCATGCTTTGAAGAGCTAACTAGAGCTATTTACAACAAGGTGACATGGAAAGGTCAAAGGTAAAATGTTGGGTCAAGGTACACTATATCAAGCAAACCAAAATGAAGCAAGATCCTCAGTGTTCATACCAGAGCAAAGAGAATTCAAGGTTCTGGTGTGGAGGAGAGTCATTTTCTATAAATAAGGGTACAATTCACCAGGAGAATAACACACTCATGGACCATTATTGCTCTAAATTGCATCCCACTGAAATATATAAAGAAAAGCCTTTTACAAACACAAAAGGGAATTGACAGAAACACTAAAGTGTTGGGAGCCATCGCATCTCTCTCTCAGTCTTGGACATATCAGCCACGCAAAAATAAGCAAGAACATAGAGGAACTGAATAATTAAATTAATCAGGCTGATTTAGCAGCTATGAATCTACAGAAAATCAGGAAATAAAACCATGTCTGTGTGATGAAGACCCCTCAGGCCTTGAAGCTCCTTCTGGGCCTGTTCCAAATGGGCCTTTAACATTAGCTGTCACCAGCCCTGGCAGAGAAGGCCAGCCCACGAAGGGCCCTCTCCCCCCACCCCACGCCCACCCCTGCCCCGGCTCTCTCCACAGTGAGGCTGTGGGCCCTGTGGGGGCAGGCTCCAGGCTCCAACATGCCTTTCTGTTCAGTTCAGTAGCTTGATCTGCCTTCCCCAGAGCATCCCCCAGCCCATCGCCCAGTGTTCACGTTACAGGACGGTCTCCAGTTTATAGGTCAGCTGAGTAGCAACTCTGATCTCATCTGCAGCGTTCATTCACCCTGCCATATCCTGTGGTGTATCCAGAAGTTCTGGGAATCGGGGCACAGATGTCTTTGGAGGCATTGTTCTGCCTGTCACTGGAAGACCACCAAGATAGGCCTTGGGGTGAACTATCCTCCTTTTCGCTCCAGGGAGAGTCCTGGTGGGAGTTTCATCACCCTTCCGGGGGCCAGGAACCCGGCCTGTCTACCTGGAACTGAGGTTCATACAAGCTCCCCACGGGGACACAAACCTGGAATAAATATTGTACATCTTCCCAGCGGGCCAGTTTTACTCAGAGATGTGGGAAGAAAAAAACATTGTTTTTATCTTAAGATAAACATTAGGTAAGCAATCAGAATGCTAACTATATATGAGTTTTTAATTTTTTTAGATTTTATTTATTTTTAGAGAAAGGGCTGAAGGGAGAAAGAGAGAGAAACATCCATGTGCGAGAGACAACTCGTAAGGTGCCTCCTGCACGCCCCCAACCAGGGACCTGGCCCACAGCCCAGACATGTGCCCCGACTGGGAATCGAACCGGAGACCTTTTGTTTCACGGGCTGGTGCTCAATCCATTGAGCCACACCAGCCAGGGCTATATATGAGGTGTTTTTTTTTTAAATAAAATAATAAATCTTAAAGAAATGCCATGATTTGCCACTGGGCTGCCGGGGGCTATTCCTTCTTCACTCCCTTCCTTAAAGAGTATGTGTCGTTTGCTTCTCTGCCTTTAGGGACACTTCTGGTGAGGGAAAAAACAAGTCTAAGAAAAGACTAATTTTAGCTAAATAAAAGACGGAGTGCTCCTTCTGGGTGTGGAATCAGTCTGTCAGAGCCAGAAGGCACTTTGGAAAACATCCAGGCTGACTCTGTCAGGCTCACCCCAGGCCTCAGAGCCCAAGAGACCCCTTCCCTGGTGTCCGCCGCCCCAGGTCAGGCCACCCCCAGTTCACATGATGGCCGGCCTACAATAGCCCAGCTGCCCTGGGGCTCGCAGCACCCCATCCCTTTCTTACAACATCCAGCATGGTCTGATTTTCCAGCAGCCCAGCAGGGTGGATAGAGTGGGTCTGCGGGGCTGGCCTCTGAGAACAGGGAAGTTATTGAACGGTGGTTGAGGCAAAAGCACAAGTGGTAGGAGATGCCAGATAACCCAGAAGTCAGTGTCAGGTCGACCTTGACCTTCTAGTAGGAGACCACACTCCTGCCACAGAGAAGACAGGAAGGGGTGGCCTTCTACTTTTCTGCTCATTTACATGCAGGGCAGCTATTATGGGGATTGCATTTTCCACGTAGGTCCTTGCACTTCAACGTTGCAGGACTCGTTTCCATGAGTTGTTGCTGCAGACAGGACACTGAGCTCCTGCAACTCAGGCTTGTGGGGTTGGCCTTCTCAGCCTGGCAGGCACTCCACAGTGGGGCCTGGTCAAGCATTCAGGCTCTAGAGCCAGACCCACCTGGGGTGCGGCCCGCACAACCACTTCCTACTTGTGTATCTCAGTCTAGGAAGAGAGCCTGAGGTTCTTGTAAAAATGATTTACTGAGAGTGCACTCAGGAAAAGGGGAGAAAAGCAGGATGAGGCTAGAGGAGAGCGAGGCCAGAAAGCTGTCGTAGTGGAGACCTGCTTAGCCTGGCCCCACAGAGTCTCTAGAGCATAGCCTGCCTCCACAGAGCTGCTCCACCTTGCAGCACAGGGACTGGAGTTGCCCACGTGTGTGTGTCAGTCACAGGCTGCTGTGGAGTGTGGGGCCTGGCATAGCCTCCTGTTAGGCTATGGAAAAGCCTCTCTCAACTGAGAAGGTAGGGAACTGCTGGCCACTCCCCTCACTGTGGCTGGGAGGGGTATGCCAGCTCCAGGAAGGAATCCAGCAGGCCCAGTGGCATCTGCTGAGCCTGGGAAAGTCTCAGTTTGGGGAAACCCCAGTAGGCTCATGAAATTTTCCAGGGTGGGCATAATAACAGCACCCCAGGATCTCCGGTTTCAGCTGCACTGGGTGCTGGCTTGTCCTCTTTCCTCCCAGACTTCGCAGCATCTTGCCCTTTCTCACTCACCATCTAGAATCAGAATGGGTGTGAAGAGCTCCCTGTACCAGGCCCAGCCTGGCTCTGGATAGGGTCGTTCCTCGGGGCACTCTGATGGTCAGGGAGCACCAAGGTGAGAGCACTGGCTCTGGGGTGCTGTGCAGCCTTGGAGGAAGCCTTTTACCCCTCAGGGAAGAGTTTAACTAAATCAATGATCCCTTGGGCCCCATCCAATCCTAATAGTCTTGGAGCATAGTCCAAGCAATCTATGCAACTTGGTTGTCAAGGCAACAGAAACACTAAATGGTCCACAAATGGCAGAGCTAGTTATTTATCTGTCAGCAGGTGGTCAGCCATGAAGAATTCGAGTCCCTTAGTCCATTCAAGAAATGGACATGTTGAACCCAATCAGTGCCTAGGCCCTAGGCTAAAAGGATATTAGTGCAATGACAGTAACAGCTACCAAAAAACCAGTATGGGCCAGGCTTTGCACTTGGTGCTTCACACAACACTGTGGACTTCATCAGGCATTCAGCACCTATTAGCACACATGCTGTGCCCTGTGCTGGGAGTTGGGAACCCAGAGACATATCCAGTTGCCCTCAGTCTAGTGGGGGAACGTAGACGCAAGTAAGTGGTTTGTGCCCTGATCGAGTACTCTGGGCCCACAGAGGAACAAATGGCCACCAAGACTGATGGGACAGAGATGGCCTTTCAGAGTAGGGGTGCATGAAGGGTGGGAGGGAAGGACATTTTGCGTGGGTGAGCCTGTGGAAAGAAAGAGGGGATAGAGTGAGGAAATGAATGAGTGAATGAACAAAAAAACAAATGAATGACAGAGTAGCAGACCTGGATGGTGAGAAATAGGGCCAGGAAGTGTATAGGAGTCAGTTGGTAAAGAATCTTGAACGCTCAGAGAGCAATCTGTGGAGTTCAGGGAGCCGTGAAACAATTTGGTGTGATCACATTTGAATCTTGGAATGATCCCATCCTTTGCTCTGTGGAGACTGGGGTGGATGGGGCAGGACTAGAGGCAAGGATCCAGGGAGGAGACTGGCGTGGTTCACCGCCTAGGGAACAACAGTGGTGCAGCCAGGGCAGTGGGGCTGGAGGGATGGGAAAGATGTGGGAGCTGCGAGCAGACGGAACCAACAGGCCCTGGTTGAGGCGTGGATGAAGGAGAGGAATGAACCTAAGGTGACCGCCTCGTTTCCCAGCTGGGGGAGTAGGAGGTCGGCGACACCAGTCTCGAGATGCACAGCACAGTGGGAGGGAGGGGCTGAAGGGGAAAGGCAATGGGTTCAACCGGGGACATGTTGAGTGTGAGGTGCCTGGGAGAACCCAAGGAGGTTTCCCGTAGGCAGCTGGAGAAAAGTCTGGACTGGGGAGGGAGATTTCGGACCCCAGAGCACACCGAGGGTACTTGTGGCTGGGGTCATGAGTGAGGTTGCCCAGGAGAGTGACAAGGACAGAACTGAATTCCACACCAGCATTTAGGGATGGGCAGAAAGGTAAGGAGCTGATTCTGAGCAGGAGTGATCGGGAGGTAGGAGGGAACCAGGAGAGAGCATCATGGAAGCCAACAGGTAGGTTTCATATCATTAATCTTACAGCCACCTGCAAGGTGGGCAGTATTATTTCTTCGATGAACCTTCAGGAGAGTATAGCCGGTCAGTGGTAGACTTGGGACTTGAACCAAGGTCTCTCTAACTGCAAAATCCAATAAGCTGTTTCTACTACATCATGTTTAACAACACAGAACTTGGCACCAAGTAGATGTTCCGTAAGTGTTGGCTGGGTGTCTGGGTGGGTGGGTATTGTTAGCAGCAAGAAATGATAAAAGATTTCAACAAACAAGCAGAAAGACCCTGGAGTGTGCCTGGGAGCGTGTCCGCAGATGGAAGCAGCTTGGAACTTTTTATAGCATTACAGACACGGTGATGACAAAGGCTCGCCTCCCTTGCCCCACTCCGTTAATGATCTTTCAAAGTCCTTTCCGAGTGACTTTTTCCCTTCTTCTTTCCATTCTTGCTTGCAGACGAAGGATGATTTTAGAATCCCAGCCTTTTTATTTTGCTAAAGTACATGATGAGTAAACTGGCCTCCCAGTCAGCACTTTCCAATTTTGACAGATGCTAAAAACTGATATTTAAAAGCATGTTTCTCTTTATGCATCAAAGGGCCTTCAGGCCTGTTGGAGAGGACAGAATGAATGGTGGGAAGGTAGCACCACCTGCAAGGCTGAGCCCTGTGAGGAAGGCAGGAAGCGAGCAGGGTGGGGGCCGGCATTGCAGGCCAGGACCCGGCTGGGCCTCCTGGTGCCTGCCCAGCACACCCGCCTCCAGCCTGTCTTCTGTGGGGAGAGGGCCCAGCCTGGATCCTACCCCCTACAAAGCAACCAAAGGACCTTCACCCTGACCTGGGAGGGAGCCTCCGACAGGCATGGAGTAAATGTTTATTGAACTAATAAATGAGCCACAGGAGCTGTTGTACAGCTTATACCTACTAACTGCACTGAGATAATAAGATAATAAATAAGCATTTTATAGAGCTTTTGAATATAGATTCTCCTTTGAAATAAAGATGGGCTGAGGGAAGGTTATAAAATACTAATACTAGCTAGTACTGATTGGACACTTACTATGTGCCAGGAACCATGTTAAGCACGTTATGAGGATGATCTATCTCATTTAGTGCCGTCAGCAACAGCTGTGAGGTAGGCACCACTGTTCATCCCTAGTCTGCAGATCAGGAAATCGAGGCTAGGTGGGAAAAGGAGCCACCTGAGGCTACCCTTGAAGCTTGTTGGTAGAGCTGATACTTGAACAAAGCTCAGAACTCAAAGAGATTCTGAAACATAATTTGAAAGCTTTGTGGATTCCAGGGAGGTAGAAAAGTCTAGAATAAGGGGCAGGTGGGGGCGTCAGATGAGTCTCATGTCTCATTTCTGTAGACACCATCCTGGGGACCTAGGAAGCTCCCTTCATTTCTCTGGGCCAGTTTCCCTACATGCATAGTGAGGAAGATCAGACACCGTCTCTGCTCCCTGAAGGGCTGGGAGGAGAGCAGGGGAGAGGCCAAGGTCAGCTTTAGCCTCCAGCCTGTGCAGTGTCCCCCAGCTTGCCCATGAGACCAGGGCAGGCAGGGCTCTGGGCTGGGCACTTGGGCTGCACAAAAGTTCTCTGCCCTTGGCCTCCAGCCCTCTGGGGTGTGCTGCACGCACACACCTTTACATACATGTCCTTCTGTCCACAGGGCAACGACGTGAGGATCATCCTCGGCCAGTTTGACCAGCATATGGCAGCAAAGGTGTTCTGTTGTGTAAGTACAACTTTGATCATGTCATTTGTGTCTTTGGGGAAGTTCACGCAGCTTTTTTCTTGGACTCATTCTCACCTCCTGGTGGGTGAGTGAGGGCCTAGGACTGGAGTTGGGAAGCAGTAGTGTTATTCTCCCTGCTTCTTGCACGGAGCCAGACCCCCAGGGCTCAGAACAGGAGAGCTGTCAGAGGAACCAGGGACCCGATTTACCAAATCTACTGGCTAAGCCCTGTCTGCTGGTTGCAAGTCCGCTCGGCTCAGCCATGCTTAATGGAGGCCAACTGTGTGCACAGCGCAGAGGGAGGTTCCAGGGCAGGGGCGAGACAGGTGCCCAGCCGCCTCCCTGCCCTGTAAGCAGGACTCAGAGTCTTAGCTTTAGAACAAATGGTCAGTTATCCAGTATCTACCCCTGAATCCTTTACAGTTGTCTGGTGTGTGATAGGGGACAAAGGACTTTTTTATACTTTATCTCATGCAATATTTCCAATAACTATGTGAAGCAACTGTCATTATCTCATTTTACAGACAAGGACATGGAGGTCCAGAGAGGTGAAGGGACTTTCCAAAAAGCCCTCAGCCAGTTCATGGCAGAGCCAAGGTTCCATTCCTATTCGCTGATTCCCAATCTAATTCTCTTTTTTCCATGTGACGTTCTAACCTAGTGTATATAGGAGTTCTAACATAGGAACTAATATTTCCATTTTGATGCCCTGGCTACCCCTTGTCTCCCCTGGGTCAGGAGAAAGGTCAACAGGAGAAGCCAGTAACGGGAGTCGTCCTCCACCCAGTCAGCCCTCCATCTTAGACTGAGGTTATTTTGGGTATAGACGCCAGTGATGGGCCACAGGCCTCTCCTCCCTTTGAACTTTTGTCAGTAACTTGGATGAAATTATAAAAAGCAGACGTGTAGGAATTTTAGAAGTTATGCTATATGTCGGATGACAGAGTCAGGGTACAAAGAACCTTGACAGGCTGGAACATTTGATTAAATCCAAGATTAAATCTAATAGTTCTAAAAAAGGTTCCATCAGAACAAATCGAGCCACGGAAGTCGCATGTGGTGGAGACAGAGCCAAGGACTGACTACTGTGTGTCGACAGCACAAAAGACATAGGGGTCCTGGTCGACTTCAGAGTGATCGTGAGTCGCCTGTGGGAGACGGTGGCCAGGGAGCCGAGGTGACGTCAGGCTGCATGTCCGCACACAGAGTGCGTGGTCCCTCCGCTCTGTGCTGGAGAGACTCTGCCTGGGACGTCCGGCCCAGCTCCTGGCACCCCATTTCAGGAGAGACGCCGGAACGGAAAAGAGACCAGGAGCAAGGAGAGAGCAGTGGCTGGCAGCGCCCCCCCACCCCACCCAGCACAGGGGTGTTTCATCCCGAAGGCCCAGGAGCAGAGTGAGAGCAGCCCATTCACCCCTCAGTTCACCAGGGAGGAGGGGGAGATAACTAGGCGGGGCTGAGAGCTCAGGGGTCTGTCTACTTGGGCGGGACCCCTTGTTCTGCTGCCTGGTTACTGAATCTCTGGGCTTGTTATTGACACTTTCTGAGCCTCGGTTTTCTCACCTGTAAAGTGGGGATAAGAATAACACCTGTCCCACAGGATTGTTGTGAAGATGAAATGAGCAACAATACTTTGCAGTGTGTGCTGTCTATTGGGAGCCCTCTGTCAACGTCAGGGGTCTTTGTTTGTTTGCCAGGGAAGGTCTCAAGTGTCTAGAGGACCACAGACGGGCTGCCGAGCTTACCAACCGAGGGACTTTACAAGGTCGCATTAAGCATCTTATCTATCAGTTAAGGGTAATGAGGGGTCATTTCATATGATCATCCAAGGAGGACCATGAGAAACATTTTAAAAACAGATCAAATTGGTTTAATGAATTTTGCTTCAAGACTCATAAACCCTCACACGTTACCATGGAAGGCCCAGAAATGACCCACTTTGAATTGGAAAATAAAGCTTCAAATTGGAGGACGTGATCTTTTAGGAAAAAGGCTGATCCCCCATGTCCCCAGGCCTTGCAAGCAGCTGGCACATGGTGAGTAATAACTCCAAGAAATGTAAATTAATAAAAATGATCCATAAAGCCACCACACTGGGCACTGGCCACCTCCTGTTTGCAAGAATTACAGACAAGCCTCGCGTTCTGATGGGAGCCAAGCACACCCTGAGGCGTGGCTGTGACTCCACTCTGTGCCGTGCACTGGGATTATTTTCCGAGTGGCGTTTCCAGCCACTGCTTCTGCTTCAGAACAGATGGCATGACTGTCTTCCTCTTGACCCAAAGCCCCAGGCTGCCTGCCTTCCACATGGCATGGAACACCATCCTACCTTCTCCCCCCACTTTCCTCTTATTGGGACTTCAGTACTTGGAGATGGACCTTCCCTTAGAGTCCTCCCCAGCCGCTTTGCTTCTGCAGGAGTTTCTCAGAGCTCTGGGTTGGGTGTTTATTCTGTGTGTTGGATGCTCAGACGGCTCTTCCTTCCAGGTCGTTCAGTGTTGTCTGGTTAGGAAGGAGTTCCTCTGGCAGGTCTGCAGGGTCCTGAGGAGAGTCTGCTCGGGGTCTTCACAATGGGTCAAGACTTGGGCATGTCAAGTAGGGTGGGGGCTGGGGCGAGTTGCTCAGAGCAGAGACCCACAGAGGGAGCCTTCCTGTGCCTTGCCAGGTCAGAGCTCAGACCAGGTGGGAACACCATGTGCCCGCCATCCAAATGCCGGGGTGCAGTCTTTGCAGTGTATTGCTGTGTTCTTGAGATTGGAACCGCCGCCCAGTGGGCGAGCGGGCTCCAGCAAATGCAAGGTCTATTTATAGCCCCGTGGCAAAATGTTCGTTTTGGCTCCAGCACAGTACAAGCATGGCACGCCGCCTTTGTCTTCTCCTCGCTCCTCGGTGGTCCAGGCTAAATTCTCCAGCACTCCGGCCTGGGCTCTGGTTATAGCTCCACAGGCGGTGTGACCTCAGGCAGGTTGCTTTGCACCTTCGGCTGCCTCACCTCCACAGTGGAAGCGGCGAACCCCCCGCCCCAGCAACCCAACGGGGTTGTTGAGAGGCTTCTGTAAAGCAATCGAAGGGAGACCATCCTCTCAACTGTTAATTGCTTCATTGATGTAAAGGTTTCTCACTGTATTTTGGTGAACTGTGATGTTAAAGGGAAATGGCCTTGCATGGGGAGGGCAGGAGGCAAAAGGAAAGGTTATGAAAAAAGAAATGGAATTTTAAAATAATTTCTCGTCATGATTCCCTGTCTACAGCCAATAGGAACCAAAGCAGTATACGGGACTAAATGTGAGTTTAGGAACACCCATCGCCACGTGGCAGGGCCCACTGGGTGGTCGCAGGTCTTGAGACCACATTGCTACCAGAGGCAGGGAAAATGAAAACCTAGGTGACCAAGTAAACTGGACACGTGTCCAGTGAGTCACTCCACAACCATTTATTGGTGGTCTCTACATCGGGCACTGTGCGGAGTACTCAGGACCCTGGGAAAAGCCGACGCCACCCTCCAGGACCTTCCCATCAGGCAAAGGGGACAGCCAAGCACACCCGCAGCCCCTTAGAGGTCATGTGGCGAACAACCTCGGCTCATTTGAATGTGGGGGCACTGGGACGGAGGCCCGGAGGCCTCTCCGCAGTTGCTTCAGCAGTGGGTGATGTGTTGAAGTCCAATCTGCCTGCCTTTTAGACCCGAACTCAAAACCTGTGCACTTCTGCTCTGCACACATGTTCAATGGTCCCTGCTTCCTCGGCCTGTGGCCGTCGGAAAGCAGCGCGTGCAGAGTGAGCAGAAGGCTTTGATGACAGTGAGAAGTGACTGCCGACACCTGACAGCAAGAGAGGCAACAGAGCCATAAAAAGTCGATCCCTCCAAAAGGGCCGTTTGGTATTTGGACCAATCTTCTTTACCCTCAAGAGCGTCACTGCGTGTGGCCCCTATAACAGCTGATGTTTGGAATGAAGCTCTGTGAGTTACCGAAAGGAGAGGGGAAGAAGACGGAGCAGCTACCTGTTCTGAGTGTAGTGTTGGATGGGCGTGGTGCACATAGTATCTCACTGAATTCTTGCACCGACCCAGTGACACGGGCTTTTCTTCCCACAGGCTGTAGGTGAGCAGTGTGAGGACTGGGCCACCGTGTGCCAGCTCCCCTGCTGGCTCGGGGCACAGTGTCTAGTACTGCTTGACTATAATCCTTTTTTCCCCCTTGAAAGCCAGTAGACACTTCTTTATCTTTAAAATGGACTCACATTCCAAACAAAATGTGTTGTCACTCAAGTGGACCAAGCTTCTGTGTTGTGGGAAATGCACTCACAAGGAACAATTTCCAGTGGGACAATGGCAGGTCGGAGCGCTCAGGGCAGACCCCTGCCAGGCTCTGGCTTCCTGCTCAGGCCACCCCTAGGTTGTCACAGGGCCTCCCTCCCGCACTGAAAACCCTCCTTTGTATAAACTAGAAGACCCCTCCTATCCTCAGTCACTGTCTGTTGGCTCATCTTTCATGTATGTTTCTAGTAGGGGGGCTATCTTCTTGCCTCAACCTGTTAAGATTGAGAAGGCATGCAAAAGGCATTGTTTTTTTGCTAAGAATATAGAGGAATTTCAAAAACAGACTTTGAATCTACTTAGAAACTTCATTCTGGACCCAATTTTGATGGCACATGATATTCCTACATAGTGGGGTTTTCTGGGTACCTCTAAGCTCTCAAAAGGCATGCTTTGCCTGATATAAAACATCACAATAAGAACTAAAGCCAGATAGAGGTCCAGCAGAATAGTCTGATCATTTTTTTTTTAATGGGAGGAAGGAAGTATGGTCTTTCTGCATAATAGTTAGCAGACCCAGATTCTGGGCTGAGTTTTCTCCCTGGCTGTGTGACCTTGGAAAACTGACTTTCTGTCTCTGATTTCTATCTTCCTTATTTTGAAATGAGGATAATGAATTCTGCCCTGACCACCTCAAAGGAGGAACATGAATGGTAAATAAGGTGTCTGCAAAGCTTATAAATGTAAGGAACTTGTAGGACTGGATTTACGCACGCCATGCTTTGGGTGAAGATTCAGACAGACTGCTCAGCTTGCCAAGAGGCATCTTGTGTAAATTGCAGAGTTAGATTAAGTTTTGGCCCCTTCCAAAATTGCTCCCTCTGCATTGTGCTTTTAGATTATGGCCTCAGATTTTAGTAAAGATCTACACAAAAATAGCCTTATAAAATCTGTTTGTTGTAGGGATGTTGTTAATACCATGCTAGCTAATATGCACCTTTTTTTTAGGGTTGAAGCCTAGAAAACATTTATTTCCCTGAAGAACTAGTCTGTTTTCTCCTTACTGATATAAAATATAAGATATAATTTATATTTTTTCAGGTCGTTATGTTTTAAGTTTTATTCAATATTTACTATTCTAATATGCATGTTATCCATAAACTACCTTGGGTCCCTTGAAAGATAACAAGGATGAGACTGATCAAATAATACAAAAAATAATAAATCCTCTGGTAAGAGGAAGCCTGAGTCTCCCAGCTGCCCCTACACGCACATACAACACACACACCTCTCTCCCAGGACACAAAGCCTTGAACAAGTGTGTAACTCCCATGGTCGACCCATCTGTTGCAGGCGTATGAGGAGAATGTGTACGGCAGCAAATATCAGTGGATCATCCCGGGCTGGTACGAGCCTTCCTGGTGGGAGCAGGTGCACACGGAAGCCAACTCCTCCCGCTGTCTCCGGAAGAATCTTCTTGCTGCCATGGAGGGCTACATTGGCGTGGACTTTGAACCCCTGAGCTCCAAGCAGATCAAGACCATCTCAGGAAAGGTCAGTGCCTTGGTCAGTCCATCTCAGCCCCAGAATCCCTCTCCTCTGATCATCTTATCTGATTAGGTTGGCAAAGAGTGCCCTTTGCTGTGTGTCTTTGAGCAAATCACTGGATCTCTCTGAGCTTCACTTATCTATTAAGTGGGAATGACCAGCTACCCACTGCATGCCCCTCTAGGAAACTGGGTGGTAAGGGTATTTTGCAAGCTCATAACACAGTGTACACCTAAGGGGTGGAGTTGTGACTTTTACAGTACCAACTGCAAGTGTTGCCTCCCAGGCTCTGTTATAGTTTTATTCTGTGCCCTTCCAACCTGGAGTATCATTTCTCAGTTACACTGATGCTCCTGTCAGTCCAAAGAAGAAAGACCCTCAAGTAGATTGGGGAAACATGTGCTGTAGACCAGCCAGACTGGTTTGAACCCCAATTTTGCTGCTTGCCAGCTGTGACCTTGAACTTGAGTTCTCCGAGCCACTGGTTCCTCTTCTGTGTAATGGTGGTAAAAATACCCTCCTCTGGAGTTAAAAGGAGGACGGATAGCAGATTGTGCAAGATGGCTAACATGGTGCCTGGTCCCTCAGTCCTGTCGCAACTGGGAGGAAGACCTAGGCAGGTCGCTTAAGTCCATGCATTCTCACTAGGGTTTACGAACCCCTGCCCTGCTTATCCAGTAGGGCTGTGCGGGAACCAGGCAATGTGGCACATGCAAAAGTGTTTTGAAAGCACGTACACTGTTCTCTATCAGTGCAAGCATTGTCAAGAACAGGTGATGACAGCCCTGGGGAAGATGGGAACATTCGTCTCTCGATTTTAACTGCCAGCCAAAATTCAGTCCAACAGTGCACACAATTCTTTTCTCTCTTCTCACTACTCAGATTGTTAGGTTCTGCCCTCCGCTCCAGAGTTCTTACAGACGCAATTTCACTAAGAGAATAAACTGCACGTAAAGTAAAATGTATATATGTATCACTTTTATCCATTATTTAATCTCAGTTGGAGCCAACTCTGCAAGAATGGTTTACTGATTTGTCAAAAAAATGGCAGACCGTTAGGACACGCTTTGTAAACAGCCCCTCAGATCACACCGGCACCTGAGAGACCCTGGAAAAACACTCTGGTGAGAAAAGGTTGAAAGACATATTTTTATACCAAAATCGATGAGTGTATAGAAAGGTTTTGAGATGCTGAATAATAAGTAGAAACAACTCATTGTGCTTCAGCAAGTATTATTATTAAAAGTGTCAAAGCTTACAGTTTATTAGCAGATACTTGGTCCAGGGATACCCTATACTTTAATCTAAAAATAGTGTAAAATTTGAGAAGACAAAAACGAAGGAGAAAATTCTATGTGAGCAGACAGTGTAATAATTAAACCGAGAGACTTAAAGAAAATCAAAGAAGTAAATGATTACACAAAAGGTCTGTGAAGCTCAGTGGGGGTGAGGGCTGGGAGGTGCAGGAGAAGGGCCTCGACTGCCGTCCTGGGGAGCATGGATGTGACCCCAGGCCGGCGAGCACAGATGTCAGCTGTGCACAGGAATGCATTTTGGGAAGATCATCTCTTTCAGTGTTCCTTGTAGCAAATATTTTGACTTTATGACAAACCTTTTCCCAGGTTGCTGGCTTTCCTTTTTGATTTTTTTTTTACTTGGGGCAGGTGAGGAGGCTGACCTTACCCCTATGTTGCTATGTCTGTGACTGGGCCACCTGGGCACTATTCCCGGGGCTGTTCATTTCACCTCACAGCGTGGGCAACCAACTCCTGGGCCTCCCAGGATGGAGTGACGCCATGGCGGCAGAGGCAGGCTCCTAGCTTAAGGTAGCTCCCAGAATTCGGAGAGACCCTATCCCTGTCCCCAAAGTCTTTGAGGCAAGAGACAGCATTTCTTACATTATCTGGAGGTTACAAGATGATCAAAGTTACTCAGGGACATCTGAAGCCTTTTGCCTCTTAGAACCAGAGGGCCATAGGGCTCTCCAGAGGATCTTGTAGACCAGCCTCCCATCAGACACCCAGATCCTCCCAGCACCACAGGACTATTTTTCCCTTAATGTCCCTACTGGTCCCTCTGGGCCCACACAGGTCCTATCAGCAGTGACTGCCTTCCTGGTCCGAACTCAACAGTCTGTCCCTCCAGTTGTAACTCACAAATTCCACGGCTGGGACTAAGGGCAAAATCAAAGGGAGTGCCAAAACCCCCAGTAATCAAGATAAAAAAAATATTTAATGCACTATTTTTTAAATTCAAAATTAATGCACAAAATCCATAGTGAACAAAATACCAAAATTTTAAATAGAGACAAGTCCTCAGGCCTGGGTTTAGGGTAAGCCAAGTGATTTGAGTCACATGATGGCAGGATTGGGTCTTATCTTTACTCAGTATTTTGATATTTTGTTCACTATAGACTTCCTACATTAGTTTTGATTTATTAAAATATTATTTATCTTAGCTACTGAGGGTTTTGGCTCCCTCTTAAATTCTGCACTGAAAGGGAGCACCTTGTTCTCCCCCTGGTCCTGGCCTTGAACGAGGAGTATTGGTCAAGCCCCTTCCTGTGCTGAGCCGTCTTGGTGAGCACTCTCTCCCCGGGGTGTAGGGCCCAGCGCTAATAAAGCATTCCTATTTGTGGTTTGACCACGAGCCAATTTCCCCAACCAGCCTTCAGAAGTCTATGGTCAAAGGGAATTCTAGAGAGTTGAGAAATGTTTCCTGAATTTGAACTTGCATTTTACATGATTGCTGGGGGTCAGACAGAGGGTGGTCAGCAGGGCACAGGCTGCTGGTTGATGCCCATATTTGGGGGTCTGTTGGTGTCCATGAAGACAAGCAAATGTGTAGAACCATCCCAAGTCCACGGGCTCTTGCCATCCTCGCTATTCATGTATAGAGAAGCTAAGGGGCAGAAGGGACACCCTCAAGATCCCTGTAGCAGACTGAATAATGACCACTAAAAAGACATGTCCACATCCTAACCCTTGGAACTTATGAATGTGACCTCATTTGGAGAGAAAGGTCTTCGAAGATGTCATTAACTTAAGGATCTTGAGATGAGGTTGTCCGTGATAACCTAGGTAGGCCCTAAATCCAATAACGAATGTCCTCATAAAAGAAAGGAAGAGGGAGATCTGCCACAGGGAGGAGGTCAGGCGAAGGCCAAGGCAGAGACTGAAGGATGCATCTGCAAAACAAAGAGCGCCCCAGGATTGCCAGCAGGCGCCCCAGCTGGGAGTGGAGGCATGGGCCGGATTCTCCCCTCCAAGCCTGGGGGGCGGGGGCAGCAACCCTGCCAGCCCCCTGGTTTCAGACTTCCAGTTTGTAGAAATGTGTTATGGCAGCCACAGGAAATGAATACAGTCTTCCAGAAGGTCAGGGAGAGATCCAGGTCTAGAACCCAGGACTGCCAGTTTCCCACTCTGTGCACCTTCCTCTATGTACCATGTTGCCCCCTCTAGACAGGTGACACTCTTAGAAACAGAATGCAGCCAGAGAAGTCCTTTCTGTGACGTCTCAGCAAGCCCCTGTTAGTACGTGGCGTAGTAGGAGGATACCAGAGAGCTGGCACAAATTCTGGCATTCCCACCATTTAATTCACCTAGCCGCACTCTCTCCCTGGGTCTCAGTATTTTCAACTGAAAATGAAAGATTTGGACCACATAATTCCTGGTGTCCTCCCCTAGCTAAGTTCTCCCATCCAAGTACTAACCAGGCCCGACCCTGCTTAGCTTCCGAGATCAGACGAGATCGGGCGCATTCAGGGTGGTATGGCCGTAGACCCCTAGCTAAGTTCTCTATAGTGTTGGGTTATTACAGCAAGCTGTGGTAACACAAACCCATTATAATGTCAAACCCTGGAATCCCCTAAAGGTGAATACTGAGAGAGAAAGTCACCCAGTCAGATGGAACAATTTCCCTCTTGGATGCATTCTCCAAGGTTCCCTCTTTCACATGCCCATCTCCAGTGTCACGCCGTCCCCAGCTCTCTCATTGGCACCCAGGAGATTGCTAATGGAAGGAATAACAAGATCATGGTCTCCCTCCAGAGCACGTTCATCAGTCCCTTTCTATTGGAATGCCCAACGATGGAACAAGCGCAGACCTCCTGGCTTCCCCAGAGCATTCAGAGTTTGGCCTTCCGGAACCTCCGACAACAGCCTCTAGACACTTTCTCTGGCTCTAGTGTCTTGGCTTTTTCTCCTTGTTGAGGTGTCCCCATCACCACTCTCCCCCTCAAAATGACTCTCTTGACATTGATGATTTCCAGCATCAGCTTTCACTTTTCCAAGTCCCGTTAGGTTCATTTCCATGGTTAGCATTTGCGATTCTGGCCAGGTCTCTCTGGTGACGACTCGGGCTTGCCTATAAGGACATCTTCCTGGCATGGTTCCCCTGCTGAGACACAGAGCTGGGCCAGGCCTCAGATGGAGATGTGCATAGGACCCTGGGATCGGTGGGACCTCACAAGTGGCCCCAACACTCTATCCAAGGCACAGGCTCATTCTCTTGAGTGTTATAATGTTTTCTGGCCAAGAAGCTTCTGCAACCATCATGACTATTCAGCAGAACTGGAGGAAGCACAAACCTAGTGAGTCCTCCACTTAGAGCCGATGACCCGTGAGACGCTGCACCCATCTCGTTGTCGCTGCCACGGGAGCTCCGTGACAAAGACCATGGAGCTTTGAGAGATGAGGTAGTACAGAAGTATCTTACAAAGCGCCGATGCAAAATAGGTGCTCAACGAATTGTAGTGCTCACTGTTCTCCAGCACAGGAGTCTCGGGGTAGGAAAAAGGAGTAGTGAGGTGGATGGCGAGTCCACAATCCAGAGTTATGTGAGGTGAGGAATGGCCTAAGGGATTGGAATTACTTTTGCTCTTTTTTAAATAATTGTTTTTGTTTAAGTAGAATGCCCATACTCCCACAACCCAGATCAAAAAAAGAAAGAAAATTAGTAACAATCCAAAAGCCATCCTTAGGCCCTGTCCCGTTCAATACCCACAGCCAGAAGTAACCATTCTTCTGACTTCTTTCACTGTACAGATTATTTCATTTAAATAAATGAAATCATACAGTATATAAGGTCTGTAGAGAAAAAGTCCTGCCATTATTAATACAACAAGAATTGTTTGTGCAACATCGATGTAACCTGGCAGCCAAGGAGAGTGGGCTGGAATGCGCATGCGTGAACAAGGGTGGTAGATGCTGTCGAGTAAGCATGTGTGCCCCCTGCAGCCCAGATTTGGTGTCCTGCGACTTCCGGCTTATCTCAAAATTAAAATCACCTTTGAAAGGGAAGAGATTTCAGACCACTGATGAGATTCAAGAAAATATGACAGGGCAGCAGATGGAGATTGGGAGAACTGTGTGAGGTCCCAAGGTGCCTACTTTGAAGGGGACTAAGTGTCACTGTCCTATGTACAATGTTTCTTGTATCTTCTTCAATAAATGTCTCTATTTTTCATATCGCATGGCTGGATATCTTCTGGACAGACCTTTGTATACAGTTTGGGGCCTTCCTCTTTCATATAATATAATGTTAGTAAGATTAGTTTATGTAGATATTCGTTTATTTTCCCTGCTGTGTAAGTATTCCACTATCTGACTATTGTAAATGATGTTGTGAACGTCATCGTACATCTCTTGGTGAACGCTTTGAAATCCCTTCTCTACAGTAAGTGTTCTGATCTGCGCAGTTACTTTTTTAGTATCCTCAGGTGTAGGGGGGAGTAGTCTTGCTGGTCCCTGTTCTACCTCACCCTTAAATGGCTCCCATCGCCTGTTCTTTTCCCACAGTTTTCTTCCATCTGCTTTTATTTGCCACAAGCTTTGCGCAGGGCATGCACGAGCAAAAGCACAGGTGATTGTAGTGCTGGGATTTGTTGACCTTTCTCTTTATTCACAATGACTTTGCCGTTTTTTGTATTCCCCATCTTCAGTTATTGGTGAGGGTATGATCTTATATAAAATTTTGCATAAGGCCATTTTATATAAGGCCATTAGTATAGTTTGGGGACTTTGGAAAGGTTAATTAAACACACAGTTTGCATTGTCTCCAGCTGCCTGGAAGTCCTCTAAAGGGTATTTTTTAATGAACAGAAATTCTTTATTTTAAGGAAGCTTACCCCAAAGTCATGAAGATATTTTCTTCTCCTGTCTTTTAGAAGTGTTATTGTTTCACCTTTCCCATTTAGATCTAGAGTCAACCTGGAGTGGATTTTGTGTACGGTGTGAGGTAGGGGTCAAGATTCTTTTTCATCCTTTCTTTTTCACATGGATATCTAATTGATCCATTATCAGTTATTGAAAAGTCCACCTTTTCCCACACTATGATGCCATATTTCCTTTATCATAAATCAAATGATTGCATATATCTGTTTCTGTTTCTATAATTTATTTTCTCTTCCATTTGTTAGTTTGTTTTTTTACCAAAACACCTTTGCCTTAATTACCATAGTTTTATAGTAAGTCTTGATAACTGTTACACTTAATAAGGCCTCCTTCTTCTTTCATAGTTGTTCTATTTTTGTGTGCAGTTGTGAATCAGATTATCAATTTACACACCAACAAACCTGCTCTGGTTTTTGTTGGAATTTTGTTGAATCTGTAGATTAATTTAGGGAAAACTGACATCTTAATATTATAGAGTCCTCTGATCCACAAATTTTGTTTATTCCTACATTTACTTAGACGGTCTTCAATTTCTGCCAAGAATATTTTATAATTATCCTTGTAGAACCACACATTTTGTTTGTTTCTTTTTCTGGGTACTTGATGTGTTTTGGTGAGTATGTGTTCAAGTGACTACTGAGTGCCTACTTCGGGCTAAAATTTCTGAGTTAAAATATTTGCATATGTTCGGCTTTAGTAGACACTGCAAAACAATTTCTAAAGTGGTTGCACCAATGTACACACTTGCCAGCAGTGATCGAGAGTTCCAGTTGGTTTGCATGCACCAACATTTACATTACCAGCTTTTTAATTTTAGCCAGATGGTGGGTGTGTGGTTTTAATTTATATTTTTCTGATGACCAAGAAAGTTGGGCATTTTTTCATATCTTTATTGGCCATTTTGATATTCTCTTTCATAAACTGCCTATTCAGAGCTTTTGCCCATTATCCCACTTGGAGTCTCTGCCTGTTTCTTATTGATTTGTAAAAATTCTTTTTATATTCTGTATATAAATTCCTGGTTGGTTTATATATATCTTCTCCCATTCTGTATTTTATCTTTTCACTCTCTTAATGATGTATTTTGATGAACAGAAATTCTTTTTAGTTTTTATCCTCACCCAAGGACATTTTTTCATTGCTTTTAGAAGGAGAGGAAGGGAGAGAGAGAAACATCAATGTGAGAAAGAAATATTGATTGGCTGCCTCTAATATGTGCCCCAACCAGGGACTGAACCTGCACCCTAGGTATGTGCCCTGACCAGGAATCAAAACCACAGCCTTTTGGTTATGGGACGATGCTCCAACCAACTGAGCCACACCGGCCAGGACTGAAGAACAGAAATTCCTCACTGTAATGTCTTCCAGTGCATTAGTCTTCTTTATGATTATTGTATGTGTGTCCCGCAGAAGCATCTCTGTCCATTCAAGCTCATGAAGATATTTTCCTTGTTTTTTAGAAGTTGTGTTTTACCTTTCACATTTAGATATGGAATCCACATGGAATTAATTTTCTGTACAGTCTGAGATAAGACCAAGATTAATTTGTTTCAATATGGATAACCAATTGATCTGGGGCCACTTGTCCTCCCCAGCCCCTGTGCTACTGCAGTCGTAAATGGAATGACTGTATCTAGTGTGGATCTGTTTCTGGACTTCCTATTCTCCATTGGTCTATTTGCCTACCTTTTAGCCAAACCACACTGTCTTAATAATTGAAGCCTTATAAGAAGACCAGATACCTGGTAGTGTAAGTCCTTCATCCTTGTTCTTCTTTAAGATTTTCTTGGATATTCTTGGCTCTGATATAATTTTCCCCTGAAATCTACTCACATATTTACATTTTCTATTACTTTTCATTCCTCCCTGCATTTCTGTTTTTCTGTTTATGATCATTTTCTTTCCACCTGAAGAACTTTTCTTGGTCTTTTTTTACTGTGTTTGTTGGAGACAAATCCTCTCAGTTTCTGTTGTCTGAAACGTTCTTTCACCTTTAATTTTTAGAGACCCGTTAACTAGGTGTAACATTCTAGATGATCTTTTATTTTCTTTCAGCCCTTTAGGATGTCGCTTTATTGCCTTTCAGCTTTCATTGTTTCTGTGAAATCAGCTGTCAAGCTTCTTGTTGCTCTTTTGAAGTTAATCAATCCTTTTTCTTTTTTTCCTTCTGGGTGCTTTTAAAAATTTTGTTTTTGCTTTGGTCCTCAGCAGTTTTATAATGCTTTGCTTAAGTGAGTCTTTTTGTGTGTGTCTATGTTGCTTGGAGTTCACAGAGCTTTATAGAACTTCATGAATCTGTGAGTTGATGTGTGTTTGGGGAAACTGAAAGATAATATTGCTTTAAATGCAGCTTATGCCTATTCTCTCTTTCCTAACATTCCAGGATACCGGTTATACGTATGTTATACATTTCCAACGTTGCTTATGTTCGTTTCTTATTTTCTACTCTTTTTTTCTCTCTTTACTTCAGTGTGAATATTTACTACTAAACTTTCTTCCAGTTCACTAACCTATTTTCTGCTGTATCCAATATGCTTCTTCATTCATTTATTGAGTTCTTATTTTCAGTTATTTTATTTTTGATTTTTAGAATTCTCATTTTATTTTCTTTTTCTTTCATATCTCCCAGTTCTCTGCTGATAGTCTCTATCTTTTAATCTATTTTTTGAACATATCAATCATGCTATTTTAGAGCCCATGTCTAGTAACTTTCAAGATTTGGAACACCTGTGGGTCTATGTCTATTTTCTACTTTTCTTCTTTCCTGAATTACTTTACTTCTTTTCTTTTAGTAATGATGTGGTCTTATCTCCTAGTATACATGGTAAATTTGATTAACTGATGTGGATATGAAAATCTGTGGAGGCTACAGATGGTGTTATCCTTCTCCAGAGAAGATTTATTTGTCTTCAAGCAGGCAGCTGGGATAGGGGCAGATCACTTTAATCCAGTCAATAATCGAGATGATTCAGGCTTGGTTTTAGTTTTTGTAAGGCCTGACCTATTTCATTTGCCCTTATTTCCAGTGTTCATCGTTCAGGTTCTCAGCTGAAATCCGAGGTGTTTACTGGCCCAGACTCCACCCCGTGCCTTCCTGCTACTCTGACACGCTAAAGACTTCTGCTTATTTGCTCAGCAGTGCCACTTTGTGCTTGGCTTCTCAGCCCCTTGCTTTATGTAGCTTCGTTATCAGCAAATATTTCAAATGCAAATGCCAGTCTGAATACCGGGCTCCCTTTTTTGTTTCCTTTTCCTCCCAGACCCTGGCACTACCAGCCTTCTGCTCTGCTCTCCCTAAACTGCAGGGTTTATGTTCCCCCTTCTCTGTGGAACTGCCGAAAACTCTGAGTGGTTCCTGTTTCTGCAACGAGCCTTACAAGTTGTCAGATTCTTCAAGAGAGAAGAGCAAAGAAGGTTGGGCCCTTCTCAAAGCGTGTCTCCTCTCTCCAGAATCTTGGCTCCTCGAGTCCTGGATGTCCTGGTTGCTTTCTGATGCCTTTGAATATCTCTTTTTCTATTTTATTCTGCTTTTCCAAGCTTTCTTTATAAAAGCTTTGGTCTGACATAAGCTATTTCGTCATAGTCAGGGTAGAAGTCTGAACTGAGACTATTTCACTTAAAAGGAGAAGAGCCTTTGGAGAATAGGGTAAGCACATCACTGTCTTCAGCTCTTAGAGGTGCTGTAAAGAAGAGCAGCCGTTTATTGTGGCCTCACAGGAAGGTATAGCCGTCTAATTAGAAGTTACAGGGAGGTAGATGTGAGCTCTGCATCCAGAAGGATAGTCCCACAGACGTCAAGAATCCCTCCAGTGGAAGGCTCTGCCTGAGAGAGAGTGCACTTCCCAGCACTGGAGGAGTCTCAGGAGGCACTCAACAAACCTGGAAGTTGCTACTGAGAAGATGCAATAATCAGTTTATAGAAAGGACTTAATCAGCGGTCACTGATTTGTCTATTATTGAAATCCTTGAAGGTGTCTAGCAGTCCATATGTCTGAGCTACCTCACAGACATCGAACAAAGTGCAGCACCCTGGCACCTGCACTTTCATCAGGCTCCCACGTGGTGCACAGCCTGGCGTGGAGGGACCGTAGACTAAATGGGACTCTGCGATTCTAGCACCTTACGAGGAATTCTAGGGAGAAACTCAGCCAGTTTTAGAGCTTCGGAGGGAACAGGATAAGGGGGCGGCTGTTGGAGATGTGTCCTTCCCCTCTCCTGCTCCTCTCTTCAGTCTGTGAGGCCCCCTCTTCCGAAAGCAACATTTAGTCACCCGGTGCGGGCCAGCCTGGGAACCCGACCACTGTTTATAACAGGGTTTCTATGGGAAATGATGTCCCAAGTTCCAACAACTGCCTTTCAGAAATATGCTGGAGCACAACCTGTCAGTAAGTGGGACAATCTATATAAAGTTATTTTCTCAGAAACTTTTAGCATTTCATGCACTTGACCTCAGACAATGGGTAATTAATCAGCTTTCTGTGTTGGCTTTCCAATGGAAGAAGTTCTCCCACCCTGAATAGTGAGAGACCTGCTTCAAGAACAACTATTACTTGTTCTCAGACAATTGTCCCTTCCTGCTGTCCTTGTTTTGCCCAAGGGAGATTGGTGCTGGCCTCACCTGGGCAGTGATGAATGGCCTGGGACAGAAGGAGGTGGCAAAAACTCCAGCTGGGTGCTTGCACAGACGGGGAGAATGAGGTCACCTCTCAAGGTTTAGCTACACCTGAGTCCCGTTCCAAGGGCTCTGCCTACGGAAAGGAGGCAAAGAGCCATATTCCCAGTGTTCTCCCCCCTCCTCTGCCCTTGTCCCTGGAACAAAGAATGGTTTTGGAGATAGAAAAGATACAGATTCGTAAGTACACATGTGAAAAGGGTCTGCAGGGGCTTGTGTTGGCCCCAAGGTCAAACTGAATAAATAACATGATCTTGATCCCCCTAGTGTCCCCACAAAAAAAGAAAACCTCAATAAACTATATTAAGGAATTTTCAAAATGGCACTCATACCTCCTGGTGAGACCACATCCAGGTCTGGACTCCTGACTAATTTAAGAGGGTCACAGGAGCCTTGAAAGATGCCACGGTGGCATGTCCTGGATGGAAAGGGAAGAGGTCTGCAGATGTCATCTGGATGGAATCAAGAGGTTGACCAGATGGATCTCAAAGGCAGACACCAGCAGCGTGAATGCTTCTGCATGCATCGGAAAGAATTTGCAGGAGTGAGATCCAGGAGGAGAGAGGTCCAGGGCACCTCGTTCATTTTAGGCCTAAAGCAGTTAATTAAAGAAAGACACATTCAAGTAATTTTAGTGCTTTTCAAATAGCCAGTAGCTGAATTAACCAGAAATGTACTCACATTACAGTTAAACATCAAAGAAAAATATAGCCAAATAGTAAAAGGTGGAAAAATAACAAGGGTGCGTTAAAACAAAACATGAGAGGAATGACTTCCACTGCAGCAACAGGCATTAAACAGCAGTGCACTTAAGGAATAAAAATAATGAAAGGGACTCACTATAATCATTAACCAGAGAAACGCAAATTAAAAGTAAAAGGAGATATACTTTTCTCTTAACCTAACAAACTGACAATGACTTCTAAAGTTAAAATACCTGTTGTTGTCAAGGAGACAGGGGAGTGGGCACTTTCATACCCAGTGGAATTCTAACTTTTCATGTTTGAAGAGGATAAATTAGCTCTATCTATATATGTGTGAATATTATTTGAGTTTTATATCCCCTTTGCCAGCAATTATATTTTGGGGAATGTATTCTGAAAAAAAATAATTATCAGTGTGTATTTAGAAAATTTAGATACAAGGATGCTTTTGCCTAAATGTCCAAGAATCAGAAGCTGTTAAGGAAGTACAGGTAGGCTGTGTGCACCTGGAGGACCGCAGACCCCGGGCTCTGGCACCGCCTAGGGGTCTCCAGGGCATCCCGTCAAGCGGCCGTGTGGCTGCCAGAGCCCACACTCATGTCCTGGACCTTCACTCTCAGTAGCAGTGGCTGGTACTCATAGGCTCCCTCCTTGTCCTGGACCCTGGACTGAGCACTTTGCATGCTTCATCTCACCGAACCCTCACGTCACCCAACAGGGGAGGACACAGAGACCTGGGGAGACGGCCCACCTCAGGCCACAGCCGGCAACCACAGAGCTGGGGCTGGAGGGCAGGACAGCCTGCTGCTGCACCCCATGTCCTCATCACATGGCTGGGCTCTTGTCTCTGTTCCTGAGAGGAAACTTCTGGGTCATTTGGTCCAACCTCCTCGTTTTTCAGAGGGAGAAACTGAGACGTAGAAAGGGTCTCTGATGCAAATTAAAACCACAGTGAGATACCATTCACACCAGTCAGAACGACCATCATAAACAAATCAACAAACAAGAAGTGCTGGCGAGGTTGTAGAGAAAAGGGAACCCTCGTGCACTGTTGGTGGGACTGCAGACTGGTGCAGCCACTGTGGAAAACAGTATGAAGTTTCCTCAGAAAACTAAAAATGGAACTGCCTTTTGATCCAGAGATCCCACAGCTGGGATTAAACCTCAAGAATCTTGAAACACCAATTCAAAAGAACCTAGGCACCCCAGTGTTCATAGCAGCGTTATTTACAATAGCCAAGTGCTGGAAGCAACCTAAGTGTCCATCAATAAATGAATGGGTCAAAAACTATGGTACATTTACACAATGGAATTCTACGCAGCAGAAAGAAAGAAGGAGCTCCTACCCTTCACGACAGCATGAATGGAACTGGAGAACATTATGCTAAGTGATACAAGCCAGGCAGTGAAAGACAAATACCATATGATCTCACCTGTAAGTGGAACCTAAATAACAAAATGAACAAATGAGCAAAATAGAACCAGAGACATGGAAAAAAGGAGCAGACTGACAGTGACCAGAGGGGAGAGGGGAGGGGGATAATGGGGGAAAGGAGAAAAAGGAACTAGTCAAGGAAGATGTATGAATGACCCATGGACGTGGCAACAGGGTAGAGACTGACTGTGGGAGCAGGGGTTGGGCAGGACAGGGAAGAGCAATGGAGGGAAATTGGCACAACTGTAATAGAACAACAATAAAAAATAAATAAATAATGGGGGGTGGGGAGAAAGGGTCTCTGTGGGTGTTGTGTTGGGTTCTGGTGATATACCTCAGTGATCAAGGCAGCATCCCTGAGCCCAGGGCGCTTAATTCTAGCTGTGGGGAGGGAGGCTGGAACAGCAGACAACAAGCAATTAACCCCGTAAGTAGGAAAATTACAAACATGAAAAGTACAAGAGAGAAGATAAAACCAGGGGCTAGAGAATGCCTATGGTGAGAGCGCTTTAGAAAGGGTGGGTCAGGAAGCTGTCCCCAAAAAGTGCCAAGTGTGGACACTGGAGGGCCGAGAATATCATGCAAAGATCTGGAGAAGGAGCTTTCTGGCAGAGGAAACAGCTAGTGCAGAAGCCCTGAGGTGCAAACAAACTCGATGAGGTTGAAGGACCCCCAAGGGTAGAAGAGAGAGAGCCCCCTAATGGACCGTTTCCGCTCCCCCAGGAGGAACGGAGGAGTGAAATGGTGAGAGGTGACTGCAGTAGGCCAGCCCCAGGGGTGTGCAGGGGTGGGGCGGGCTGGGCCACAGTGCTGTCAGCTGGAAGAAGCCTTGGTTTGGAGAGAGTTTCTGCTGTGCATTTGGACTGCGGAACAGAACGCGCTGGCTGGCCGAGATGCATTTCTGAGGAAAACTATAAGCAGGGGACAAAACCTGAGTCATCCAGCAGGATGGAGGTGGATCCTTTGTGGGGTCACCAGCATTCACCCTTGGTTGGGCAGAATTCATCACCTGCAGGGCCCACGGTCTTGGCTGTCCCCAGGCAGCTGTGAGTGATGGCACACTGCTAATGCCTGGAGCCAAGGGCAAGAGATTTGGGCTCCAGCTCCAGGACCACCCAGTCTTCGATGACTCAGCTTTGCCACCCTCCTGTGTACGAGGCCTGGCCCCAGACAACTTGGGATGGTTTTCAAAAAGCAGTTATGCCCTCCCAAGTCAAAAATGAGAGAATAACAGAGATGGAATTGAACCAGTCTAGCTACACACATGCGTGTGTGCATGCTCACACCCAAACACAAGCTGTGTGACCTTGGGCAAATCTCTGGACTTCTCTGTACCTCAGGCTGCAGAGGTGGGATATATAGGACCACATCTAAGGGCCCTTCCCATTATAAACTGACAGTGAATTGATCGTTTCTACATGTAATTTGTCCCCAAAGAGGGTTTTTCCAGAGACTAAACTGTGGGCTCTGATGCCCTTTCTGGGAGAGGGGTTCAGATGTGGTTTGAGAAAGGTCGTGCAGAGGCCGAGGGCAATGGGTCCCCCGCGGCAGCATTCAGATGGATGTGAGAGCTTCCGGGCCTGGGGTGAAAAGTGCTTTCAGTACTTTCAGACCACAGTCAGAATGTTAATGTCACCAGTGAAAGTTTGTCCTGAAATTCAATTCAATGGGAGAAAAGAATTCTTTTTTTTTCCATTGCCAAGTTATTACCAGACCCTGCTGTACTATGGAAGAAGAAAAGAGGAGGGTATGATGCAGGGTCAGCGCAGCCCTGACCCCTGGGTCCCTGGGACCTGGCCGCATGCTCTGAGAGGGCCTTGCTCAGGCCACATGGAGCTCAGAATCCTCAAGGCCACCAGGAGGTGGCCAGCCAGAGCCTGTACCTCTCTCCTTCCTAGACCACACCCTAAATTCCCTGCCCAAGTGGCTGAAGCTGCTTCTGGTGCCGGGGAATCTCTTGCTTGAGTCATCTTCTTAAGGGTGACCTGTACCTCTGAGGCTGGTGGTGCTGGAAGGTGGGGAGGTGTGTGTGGATAGAGTTTGGCTGAGCTGCAGGGTGGACCACAGAGCAAGGCCAGCTCTCCTCACGCTGCCAGGTCCAGCCGGAAGCTCTGAGGAGCCCTACAATTAGGAAGATATATTTCTTGTGATGGGGAGGTAGAAAAGATTTTATTGATCAGTGTGTTGGTCTATCTATAATTTACATCTTTAGACACAGGATGTGGGCCTCCACTGGTACTCTAGCCCTAAGCCCTGCAAATATCAGAGGGGACCCTGGTTAGGGTTCATAATTCCTTCACCCTAATTTTGCCAGATACCAGGGTTCAAATCTCAGCCCTGCCCCTCACTAGCTTGGTGGTGCTAGGCAAGTCAAGTTCCCAGAATGTTTCCTCACCTGTGAAACGGGGGTGATGGTGGTATCTGTCCTGTGAGGTGGTTGTGAGGATTAAATGAGATCACGCACAGGAAGAGCCTGTTCATTCGGAGTCTCAGCTCTTGGCACTGTGTGCCTCACGTCCCTGCTGGCTGTAACGTGGTGCCCCCCACCCCTTGTTTTCCAGACTCCGCAGCAGTATGAGCGAGAGTACAACAACAAGCGGTCGGGCGTGGGGCCCAGCAAGTTCCACGGGTACGCCTACGACGGCATCTGGGTGATCGCCAAGACGCTGCAGAGGGCCATGGAGACGCTGCATGCCAGCAGCCGGCACCAGCGGATCCAGGACTTCAACTACACGGACCACACGCTGGGCAGGATCATCCTCAACGCCATGAATGAGACCAACTTCTTCGGGGTCACGGTCAGTCCCAGTGCTCAGGCTGTGCTTTCCTTAGTGCCCCTTGGAAATGCACACGGCAAGGAGGACTGTGCCACACACCCTCTGATGCTGGATCCATTCCCTCGGGTCGCTGACGTGACTTCCTGTGCTCCCTGGGCTTTCAGGGCTGCGGAAACGGGAGGTGCCGTGGACGCTCTCGGGCGTGTTGGGAAATGCTTGCCTGTAACGCGTGGATTAGAGAGGCCGTAATGAGTGGGCTGCCCACAGGGCAGGTGGAATTCTCCAGGCGGGGAGGTGGGGTGGGTAGCAGAAGCTCTAGACTAACATTAGATTCAAATCCTGGACCTTTACTTTCAAGTTACTTCTTTAAACACAGAGTATTCATTCCCAAAATGGAAATAATACCTACTCTGTTAGGTAATTATAAAGGTTAGCCATTACAGAGTAAAAACTGCTCATATCTGTTGAGCAAGCAGCTTGCTCTGAGCCTCAAGTTTTTCATCTGGGAAATGGGGATAATGACGTGTCTTGCACAAAAGTTGGTAAAATTAGCAGTGATAAGAATGGCTAATAATTTTTGAGAGCTTATGTGCTAGATACTATGCTAATAAGCACTTTATGTAGCTTAAACTCAATAATGTGTGCCCAGTGCTAGGCACTCGAGAAATGCTAGCGATTGTTATTGTTGATAATGGCCTCATCATATCCCTGTGTCATCGCAGGAAGTAGGTCTGCTGTTATCCCCATCAGAGGTGAGGAGCCTGGAGCTCAGAGCGTTTGAGCCCTGAATTTGATCAGAGAGAGAGCTAGAATTTGGACTGGGCCTGGCTCTCAATTGTTCTGTCCCCCTACCTCCTTGTGACAGACCTAAGTGGCAGTGATTCTGTCTCATGATGGTGTATTTGTCATTGACTCTACTCCCAGAAAATGTGTAAAATGTGTCTAAAGAGTAGGTTGAAATGGCTAAAGTGCTGCCTCAGTTTTGAAGAACTATTTATGGAATCAATCTGTCTTGGGGCATTAAGAGGAGATAAGATGAGTTGGTTGGTGCATTTCTTGAATGTTCCTATTCCCAGTGCGCACACTCAGGTTGGCCCCGGGTTTGGTGGACCAGGCACTGAGCGCCTGTGCGGGTGCCGGGGATGCAGACAGTGGTGTGGGCACCGAGGTGAGTGAGATGGGCTCCCTGTCCTGGAGCCTGTGGTCCAGATGCAGGGGGGTGACGAGAGGTGCTCAGTGCCACAGGAGAAGCCGTGTGAGCCCAGAGGGACTTCTGTGACCATTGGTGAAAAGTCTGAGCAGGCCTCTGGGAAGAGGCAGCCTGCAAGCTGTGCCTCCAACAAGCAGAGAGGGGACTGGCGTCTGGCCAGGTGGAGCGTGGTGCACAAGAGGGAAACGTATGCACGTGTGCAGGGAATTTTGGAAAGGAGGACGATGAGGCTGGGAAGGTAGATTGGAGCCCGTTTCTGAAGGAACAAGCTAAGGAGATGGGCCTTCCTCTTAAAAGTCAAAACTTCTCCAAGTGTACCCAGCCAGCAGCACCAGTGTGCCCTGGGAGCCGGTTAGAAATGCGGAGGCTCCACCCTACCCCAGACCCACGGACTCAGAGCCTGGGGGCTGGGGCCCTGTGGCTGCGGTGTGGCAGACCTTCTCGACAGTTCTCATGCACGCTGGAGCTGGAGGACCAGCAAAGTGGGTGTCTGCAGCACTGCGACATGCGGACTGGAAAGTTTAACAGCTTTCCTCAGAAGAGTGGTTTAAAATTTTTTTTTTATCCTCAGAACCTCTTATAAAATCTCACATGGTGCCTGGTATATAACATTCAGGTGGGAAAGGAGCTTCTCAGGTGAACAGAGGAGCCCAGAGTCCTGTCTATTCAGCCCCCTCTCCCCCAGCCCCCACCTCATCCCACCCAACAGCCTAGAGACCCCTCCCTCCAAAAGGCTCCGCAGAACACCCAAGACTTTTTTCTTCAGGTACAAATCCAGACCAAGACTTACAGAGGGATGGGGTTCCCCCGGGGCCCCACTGCAGCAGAGCTGTCTCAAGAAAAGGGAACACTTATTCAGGTCATCTTTTCCCACATTGCTTCTCACTTAGTAGAATGAGTTCGTAGAACCCCAAGTGCAGTGGCTGGATAGAGAGCTACAGAATCTAGGAAGCATTTTGCCGTCTCTCATCATCCTAGAACACAGGCATTTGGCCTGAGGTATCTTAGTTGGACATCATTTATAACCACTTCTAAGTGCTCCCTTTCATCAGAGCCAAATAATTCATAGTTCCTACTTGATGAGCAATTAAATAAGATGGCCTGAATCGCTTCACATGGCCCGAAGATGAGTTTCTTTTTAATGGGAAATTCCTTGACACATATTTATGACTGTTCCAACTTGTGACTCATAATTCAGCGAATGTCAGACCTGAGAGCAGTCTTATGGATCCTCCAAATCGACCCCCTCGCATTGCAGATGAGGATCTGAGGTTCAGACAGGGGGCTTCCAAAGTCACACAGAGAGGAGACTGACTCAGCAAAGCCAGGTAGCTCTGCTTGGTCCGGCCCCCACCGCTCTCAGTGCCGTCTTCCCCTCTTTGTACAAGTCGCCCCTCAGTTAAGCAAGAGGTTGCAATAGAGAAACAGTTCTCCACTCTCTCTCCCACCCCCCGCCGTTTCTCCTAAGCCCCTTTGTCCCATATTAATAGGTGCTTGTCCCTGGGTTGTAGTACAGGTTTCATTAAAATTGCCTTCTGATCAGAGAGAGAAAAAGGATGCCTGCTGACAAAATAAAAAGTGTCTCTGTGGTCCAAGGAGACCACAGAAGGCCAGGTTCGGTCATAAATAAAAAGCTAGATAGGAAAGGAACAGGAGAGGTGGAAATAGATGGAAGCATTTCCTCTTTGCTGAGGGGTTTTCATTATACAGCCCACGCCACATCCATTTTCCCCCTCTCAGGCAGACACCTTCTTCCCGGTCACCCATTCAGCATGTTTACTATACAGAAAATCGTTTAAACACATTAAATCAATTGTATCTGTGACTCAATTTTAATTGATTCAGTACGCACACTCTCAGCTGGGAGCCAGGCTCATGGCTCCCAACTGGCGTGTCGAAGAGGAGACTTTTGCCATACGTCCCAGGCCGGGAATCTGGCTTAGCTCAGGGTTCAGCTCTGTTTTGTGTCCTCAGGAAGCTCTCACCCCAGTTACCGTCCTCAGGGGACACCCAGCAATGGGATTCTGCATGTCCACCTGCACGCAGGTGGCCTGGGGATCCTGTCCACCATGGATTCCCTACACGCCCAGATCTGATTTTCAGCCCGGTTCTAACTGCTCCAGTTCACTATTTAGGTCTCAAAAGCCAGAGAATTTTGAGAATCCCCCTCCACAGAATTCACGTGCAGGGCAGTGATTCCTAAACTTCTGTATGTACTAGACTTTCCCAGATAGCTTTGTTACAACGTCAGCTTTCCCAGCCCTGCCCCAGGTCTCATGATGCAGGGGCTTCGCAGTAAGGCCAGGGGATCCACTTTAGTAACAAGCTGTCTGGGCGACCCCCAAACAGCGGCCTAAAGGATTACTTGGGGCTTCATTGCATGCACACACACACACACACACACTTTGATTTTAAGTCTGCCAGAGATATATTTGCTCCTGTGTCCGTTCTCTCCTTTAGCAGACTCTGCGCTGGGTACTGACACCTGGGAGCATAGGCAGGAATAACGTGTGCTCCCTCCCTCAAGAGCCCCTGCCCAGGGCGGGAGGGAGGCAAGTAGAGAAATATTTGCTGGGCAGTATCCAATGTCTGCCCAAGGTCCCTGGAGGGAGGATCCCATTCTGCTTACAGGAATAAAGACCAGGGAGCTGTCCTCAATTTTCCGGCAGTTTGGTGGGCAAAAGGACGTGTGTGAGTAATCATAAGGTGCCCGTGCTGCAGGTGCTGATCATCCCGTGCTGCGTGCTGGGAGCAAGGGTGCAATGCCAGGCTCCCTGCCCCTGGCACTCATGGTGATAAACTGTGGGTTAACAGACTCCTCCAGTGAGGCTTTCCTACCTACAATATTGTGATTTATTAAAAAAAATACATATACAAAGGGGGACCCCCCAAAAAACTGGAATTATCTTCTGGAGGGCAGGCCTGTTGCAGTACAGGCTTCCCCCACTAGGTGAGTGTTCTAGGAACCCATCTGTACCAGTGTACCAGCTGGCATTGTTGTGAGAGGCTGCATTCGGCTTCAGTGAAATTTTTTTGAAGACTCTTTCAGTGCATTTTTCCATGTCATGGTGGGTAATTTAAGAGTGCACCTGCCCACACAGTGCTGAGCATTGAGCAGTTTTGACCAAAAATGGCATAACCTCCATGCCCCACCCCTCGCCATTCACCCAATCTTGGCCTGAGCTACTTTTTTTTGTTTCCCTGGGTGAAAAAAGTCCTCAAAAGGAAACATTTTGTCCATGTGGAAGAGGTGAAACAAAAAACAGCAGAAGCACTAAAAGGCATCAAAATCAATGAGTTCAAAAATTTTTGAGTGGTGGAAAAAAGTCTCAACAGGTGTATTGCATAAAATGCAGAGTATGTTGAAGGTGACTGAAGTTTAAACATGTAAGAATAAATGCACATTTTAAATATATTTTATTGATTATGCTATTACAGTTGTCCCAATTTTCCCTCCTTACCCCCTCTACCCAGTACCCCCACTCCCTCCAACATCCCCCCTTTAGTTCATGTCCATGGGTCATATATATAAGATCTTTGGCTTCTCCCTTTCCTATACTGTTCTTAATATCCCCCTGCCTATTTTGTACCTACTATTTATGCTTCATATTCCCTATACCTTTTCCCCCATTCTCCCCCTCTCCTCCCCACTGATAACCCTCCATGTGATCTCCATTTCTGTGATTCTGTTCCTGTTCTGGTTGTTGCTTAGTTTGGCTTTAGAGTCAGTTGTTGATAGTTGAGAATTTGTTACCATTTTAATGTTCCTAGTTTTCATCTTCTATTTCTTAAATAAGTCCCTTTAACATTGCATGTAATAATGGCTTAGTGATGATGAACTCCTTTAGCTTTACCTTATCTGGGAAGTACTTTATCTGCCCTTCCATTCTAAATGATAGCTTTGTGGATAGAGTAATCTTGGATGTAGGTCCTTGCTTTTCATCAATTCGAATACTTTTTACCAGTTTCTTCTTGCCTGTAAGGTTTCTTTTGAGAAATCAGCTGACAGTCTAATGGGAACTCCTTTGTAGGTAACTTTCTGCCTTTCTCTTACTGCTTTTAAGATCCTCTCTTTGTCTTTAACCTTTGGCATTTTAATTATGATGTGTTTTGGTATGTCCTCTTTGGGTCCAACTTGTTTGGGACTCTCTGTGCTTCCTGGACTTGTGTGTCTATTAGCTTCACCAAATTAGGGAAGTTTTCTTTCACTATTTTTTCAAATAAGTTTCCAATTTCTTGTTCTTCCTCTTTTCCTGCTGGTATCCCTATGATTTGGATGTTGGTACATTTGGAGATGTCCCAGAGGCTTCTTATTCTATCCTCACTTTTTGGAATTCTTTTTTCTTCTTGCTGTTCTGATTGAATGCTTATTTCCTCCTTATGTTCCAACTCATTGATTTGAATCTCAGCGTCATCCCCTCCACTGTTGGTTGCCTGTAGATTTTTCTTTATTTCACTCAGTGTAACCTTCATTTCTTCCTGGGTCTTTTTTATGCAGTTGCCATACTCATGAGTTCTTTGAGCATCCTGATAACCAGTGTTTTGAACTCTGCATCTGATAGGTTGGTTATCTCTGTTCTGTTTAGTTGTTTTTCTGGGGTTTTATTCTGTTCTTTCATCTGGGCTATATTTCTTTGTTTCCTCAATTTGGCAGCCTCCCTGTGTTTGTTTCTATGTATTAGGTGGAGCTGCTTTGATTCCCTGTCTTAGTAGTGTGGTCTGCTGTAGAAGGCACCCATAAATTGTGTGGGACAGAGCCTTAGGTAATCGCCAGCTGGCAGGCAACCTGCTTCACTGCTTTGTGGCTCTTTGTGTGGGGTGGACTCTGAGAGGAGACAGTGCCACTGCCTGGCTTCTGGAGGTTTGCCCAGCACTCGCGCTGTTTCTAGTCACCTCTCCCACTCCCCGTATGTGACGGTTGCCCTTCCAGCCATTGCCCTGGTGCTGAATCCCAGAGTGGGTGTGCCCGCGTAGTTCTAAGCCCATGTGGACCCTCTCAGTGGGGTCTCATGAAAATCCAGCAGTTTCTTCCAGCACCCCACCCTCCACTGGACTTTACAGCCAAAACTTAATGGGGATTTATCTTCCTGGCACTGCAACCCTGGGCTACGTGGTCTGGCCCGGGACTGGGATCCTTCACTCCCGAGGTGTCCCCAATTTTTATCCATTACACATACATGTGGGGCCACACGTTCCACCGCATCTCCATACCACACCGGGTCTCCATGCCTCTCCGCCCATCTCCACATCTCCACCCCACCTATCCATCTAGATGAATGCAGCTTTTTAAAATCCTTGGTTGTTGGACTACCATACAGCTCAATTTTCTGACAGTTCTGGGTGTAATTTGTTTTGAAGTCTGGTTGTAACCTTTCCTGTAGTTGTATAAAGAGGTGAAACATGCTTACTATGCCTCCATCTTGACTGGAAGTATAAATACACATTTTTAGTGGGTCCCCCCTTGTATTTGGTCATTCAGGTGACCAATATATATTTCTCACATGTATTTGGTCTTCATCCCCATTTCCTGGCTCACAGCTCCCAAAATCCTTGGAATTTTTTAAATGCTGAGAGTGACAAAGGTATTTTTTGTTCAGTTAATGAGATAACTTTTGGAAAGCACCTAAGGTTGGGGGTTGGTTGCCAGTGGAGCCAACCTTGTGATTAGAGGGTTGGAACTTTTAGTCCCACCTTCCCGCCCTACTTCTGAAGAGGAGGGAGGGGCTAGAGGTTGAATCAGTTGCCAATGGCCAGTGATTTCAAACCCATAAAAACCAAGGAGAGTCTCAGACAGACTGTTTCTGTGAGCCACGGTGCTGAGCCCCAGCTCCACAAGGACAAAAGCTCCTTTGGGACCCCTCACCCTGTTCATGTCTTCATCTGGCTACTGATTTGTATCCTTTCATATTCTCTATAACAAACTGGTGGTCCAGTGAGTAAACTGTTCCCGAATTTTGTGAGCTGCTCCAGCAAATGAACCAAGCCCAAGGAGAGGGTCGTGGGGATTTCTGATTTACAGCCAGTTGGTTGGAAGCACAGGTTGACATAGAGGGCCATCCTGTAAGAGGGCTGAGCCCCTCACCTGTGGGGTCTGGTGCTGTCTCCTGGAACCTGGTGTCAGAATGGAGCTGAAGTCTCTGACACCCTACTGGTCTCTGGGAATTGCTTCTTGGTGTGGGGGAGTCTACACACACACACACACACACACACACACACACACACATTGAAATTGGGCCTAGGAACCCATTTACTACCAGAGGTACATTAAATTCACCGACAGGATATAACCCTTCTAAACAGGCTTTGGAACATGTGCCAAGCATCCAGGTGAAAATCAAAGTCTTAATTTTCTTTGGGTGATTATTTTAAAATTCTTCTCAGTTTCCTATCTCTTAAAACAAGGGTGCTATCCCAGTCTCAAAGTGGACAAAGGCTTTGGGTATGCCAGACTAAGACACAAAGGCTCTAACCAGCTGTATACCCCCTTTGGTAAATGTTGCTTCTAATTTGTCTTTTAAAATGATACTAAATTTAACCTGTGGTGCCTGTGACAGAGGCTAGGTTAATAATATCTCATTATACTCTGTTGTGAAAATGTAACATGCATACTGTTTTTCCTAGGAAGTTATAAAGGGTATGTACATCAGATTCTCATGGGGCTATGAGACTTCTAAAAGCACTGGGCCATAGAAATTGAAAGAAGCTCCTGAAAAATAGTTTTGATTGTAAGAAGGCCCATTTTTACTAAACCATTTTCTGTGATTGCCCCCTCGTTCCCTGTGGGTGGCCTCGTGTAGAAGTATTAACCACTGCCAAACGGGTGACCCAGAAGTTCCTCTAAGTGTCAGACCCGGTCTTCTCCCTCTGTCCGGCCCCTCTTGGCCAGCTGTGGGTCTGGACACCTCCATTTAATGCCTGTTGGGAGAGGCCAGCCACCTGGGGCTCAGGCATGTCCCCTCTGGTGGCTGTCGTCTGCTAATTGATCTCACCAACAAGCTGACAAAGAATAGCACATGATGGTTTACAGAGTTTATTGATCTATTTGCCTTTGTTACTGGTGAACAGGAATCCAGCCCCTAGCCAGTGTGTCCCTTAAAGTTCAAGTTATGCAAGATTTTTAAATAATTGCTAGGGCTTAAATACTGCTGCTCTCCTCCCGTGCCAAGCTTTTGCCTGAAAAACGAACATCATAGAGTAAACTCAGTTCAGTTGGAATCCAGTTACTCCAGGTGCCTGGAATCGTAGCAAGAGGCCACCAAGTTCCCCGTCGCAGGGAAATCTCACTGTTGGGTGAAGACCCCATTTATTTCACGCCCACTGTTGCCTTGCCCTGCTGTGATCCTTGAGTTGTGCGGTTGGTTTTTTATCCAAATAGGAGAATTTACACACACACACACACACACACACACACACGAGTTAAAAGTCATGTTGTCAGAGTCGAACTCTCTCTCCTGCCTGTCTAATCTTCGGGGGCCCTGGTTGTATTCTCCCACACCAAAAGCTAACCTTTGGCTTCCCCACCAACCACCCGTTTGTGCCTTAGACTTGACATCATTATTTAGCTTACAGATTATTTTTAGGTTGAATTTGAGTGAAATAAGAAACAGAGCACTAGGAACTCCACCACAAGGGGAGAGAACTCTTCCAAGCCAGGATTCTACCCCTTTGGGGGCCGCTCAGTCTACCGGTCATGACTCCAGCCCCGGACTCCCAGTATTCCACCCGTTACTCGGTTTTGTCCTCAAGGTGATCACTAGAGAACCTGTCAGAAGCTCTGTGACGGTCCAAGTGTGACATGTCTCCTGAGTGACCTAGAAGTGGGGCTTGTCCTGTGATGTCATGCTAGCTCCTGATGCCACTTGCGGTTCCCTATTTATTCTAAGATCCCCCTTTCATGAGCCTTTCTTGGTTGTTGACCGGGATCAAGAGCAAACCCTCCCAGAAGGTCCTCTACACCCACTTTGTTCCCACGCCATCCCAGACCCAGAGCATTCCAGTGAAACTGCACACACTTAACGTGGGAGCTGATTTGAGAACCGAATCTCTGCCTCTATTTCCTGGCCAACCAGCCCACCCTCAAACTCAGATACAACGCACCCTGATGACCTATAACAGGAAATGCAAATTGGAAAAGGCAGGCCAAAGGAAGCCACAGTCAGCCACTGAGAGCTGTGCGGCCTCAGGGAATTATTTACCTCTCTGTGCCTCAGCCTCCTCATCTGTAGAGTGGAGGGAAATACACCCTCTTTAGTTAGGTTATTGGGAGATCACAATAGTGTTCGGCACCCAATAACTGCACCATCATTACCACTTAATATTATTACTTCTGCTGTTACAATGGTGAGTTAATGTGGGTCTAATTGAGCAATATTTAGAACGAAGTCCAGCAAACATTCTATGCCTTCTTAGTGCCAGTCTTTCTCACATGTATTATCTCACATAATCCTTTTGACAATAAACAAGTCTATTAACTTGTAGTAAGGTTGCAGTGGTTTAGTGTCACAATGGAATACAGTAAACTGTGCCTGGAAGCAGGGCCACTTTTGAATTCTCTCTCTGCTGCCACTCACTGCAGGGATTTGACAGGCCTCCGAAAGCTGGACAGTATCTGCTCACAGCCCTCTGTCTGCTCTTGCCTTAGCCCAGCCCGCTGCTACTCAGACTCCAGTGGCCCCAAGGATCCCACCCAGCATGATACACAGACACTAACCGCAGCAGAGGCTATCCCAGACAGCTCTCCTGGGGTCTGTATCAGGGGTTTGGTTAGGTTTGTCCATCCCCCAGTGGCTTGGGGGGCTCACACCTTAGGCAGTTGGGGTCTGCTGGCCTGGATGTCCCCGGGACTCACAGCCCTGCCCAGCCAGCAGCAGTGACTAGCTGGGGTGGCGGCCCACCACTGGTGCCACTCACCCTCCATGGCCCCCCGCAGGGTTGGGCTGAGGCTCAGCCTCCGCAAAACCACATCTAGGTTTGGCCCCTTCCCTTCCCTCTCTCCCTATGGGTTTCTGCTGAGAACTCACCCTTTATAAATTGCTGGCACATGATCCCCTGTCCTAGACTCTGCTTCTGGGGGACCCAGTCTAAGTCTCCCATGTGTCTTGCTTGACACTTAGAGCATTTTCAAGAGGGAATTTTTACCGGAACCTAACTGTTATCTGGGTATCAAGCGTAGCATCAAACTGCCTGCATCACCTCTCCTGCACCGGGTTCCAGACTCTTCTCGCTCACGCTCTACTGGACTTGGCTGTTGCGGTCAGCCTGTGGGAGAGCCCAGTTTGTCTCCTCCAGCAAAGGGGCAGATCTCATTTGCAGGAACCACCGCCTCTCATTTTCCCAGCGCCCACAGAACTTTACCCCTCGCGCTTCACGCCTGCCAGAAGTCAGCCAGCCCTGGTAACCTTGAGTAAACTTGGTTGGATTGAATCCACACAGTCCCGCTCTCCTACTCAGCTGCCTTCTAGGCTTCTCTAAACTGAAAAGCCTTTTGCAACCCAATAAATAATCAGAACTGATCATGGAAGTATTAACAGGAATCTGTTCTTGAATCTGCTAATAGTGATTCCCATATCCTTGTCGTAACAGCTGGCATCAGTAGTTCAACCCTAATTGTGTAAATCTCCCTGGCGTGTGTGTGTGTGTGTGTGTGTGTGTGTGTGTATTGGGATGAGGATTGAGGATGAGGGTCTCTCACTGCTTCCTCCCTGAGGCAGGAGAGAACCCTCCCTTTATTCCCCAACCCCTCATCACCTTCCCCCCTCAGCATCTCTCTGGGGCCCAAGTGCCAGGGCCTGAGGGGGAGGAGCCCTCTGTGGCCTGAGGCTATCAGGAGCCTTCCCTACAGCAAATTGCTGGTAATAAACAACAACTGTAATAATAATCCTTTATGGGTGGCTGTCCTGTGTGCACAGTACATTTATAGTCCCTATCTCCTTTGTTCCTCGACATAGTTATATTTATTAGTGTATGGCTAGTAACAGCTACCAGTTAATGAGCTCCTACTGCATCCCAGGCTGCACTCTAAGCACTGTACACACAGAATCGAATATAATGCTCAAAGCAGCCACCTGGTGGGGGCTGTGTAATTCCAAACACCTGGAATGCCTCTCCCAGTGAGCTGCAGCTGGTCCTCACCTGTGTGGCATCTCTGTCCACACGTCACTACTCCGTGAGGCCCTCCCCGACACCCTATTTAAAATTGCAACTCCCACCGCCTTCATTCTTCCTCACAGTAGCTGCCCCCATCTGATGTGCTGCGTATTTCACTTACCCATTGTCTGTTTTGTCCTCTGCTGTCTCCCTGAGACTTAGAACCAGGCGCATGGGACATAGTAGGTGCCTGGCAAATATGTGTTTAGTGAATGAATAATTTGGATAATTAATGACCACATCAAAGAGAAATGACTTACTCAACATTGTACAGGTAGAGAGTAACAGAGTTTATTCAAAACTGCCCAGTCTGGCAGACTCGAAAGCCCATGTTCTTAACCACTTAGATATTCCATTAATCCAACCAGCATCCCCAGTACCCTCGTAGAATCCAGAGCTGGGCCAGGCAGAAGTCAGATGTCAGGTTTGCCCCCGAGGAATTCACCAACCAAACGACCGTGTGGAATGCACAGGGGAGAGCAGGAACCGCTTGCCCCGGGTTAGTAGCGGACGAAGTTGTGGCCCCTCCTCTGCACTGGGCCATTGTGTCCATCCGCCCCTTCCCACTGGACCGTGAGCCTGTGGGTCCTTGACTGGGGCCTGTTACTCTCTCTGTCCCCCCAGTGCCTTGTATAACGCTGGTTTTTAGTCCGTGGAATACCTGTTTGTTGATTGAATACATGAGGAAATGGTAGCGCAGTGAGGCTACAGAGAGCTATGCAAGAGCCCCGGGTGTGTTGGTGGGGAGCCTACGCCCCCAAGGTCTCCCAGCTGTAAATGCAGGTGTCTCCAAACCTTGTGCTCGTGCTGCTTGGCTGCCCTCCTCCTATTGATTTAAACACAATTACAAGTGACTGCAGATAATGTACAGCACAGGAAAGAAGCCTACTCCTTCTGCTGTCAGAGAGATTTGAAAGATCAAAATAATGTGGTTTAGTAATTTGTTTGAATTGATGCCTAGCCTTCCAAAGCTTGCAAGTTTGACTTCCTCGAGTCAGAGAAAATGGCTGTTTCTTTTATGAAAAGCAGTGTGGGGGCGTGTATCATCTTATGAGAGCTTCCGCAGCAGCCCTATGTACATACGCAGTCTGGGTCCTCGCGAGAAACAGACACAGAAAGGAGCCAGTAACGTGGTGGTCATAGTAGCAATTACTGCAATGACAAATGTCATGACGACAGGAATATCTATAGCTTTGAATGCTCGCTATAGCTGGGGGCTATGTTAAGCTCTCAAATGCATTACCTCATTTAGTCCTCCTAAGAACCCCTGCTATGGGCTGAATTGTGTCTCTCTAAAATTCCATATTTGAACTTCTAACCCAGAGCACCTCGGAATGCGACCTTATTTGGAAATATGGTTGCTGCGGATGGATTAGTTAGGATGGGGTTCTGCTGCAGTAGGGTAGCCCAGAATAACAAGTGTCCTAGAAAGGGGAAGCTTGGAGACAGACACACACAGTGAGAATGCCAAGTGAAGATGCAGGCAGAGTTGGAGGATGCTTCCATAAGCCTAGAAATTCTAACTACTGCCAGCAACTGCCGAAAGCTGACCCCTTGATCTGGGACTTGAAAAAGCAAATTTTGAAGAGCTTCATAATACATCCCACATGCTTGTTTCTTTGCATGAGGCCAGAATACACTGTCAGTGTGTGTCAAGGTATGTTAGCCTGTGAGCTTGCTAAGCGGGGGGGAAGTCTTCTTCGAGCAGGGGAGGACAGCTGACACCAATTTCAGCTGACAAGACGCACGGGTCCGAACGCTGATGGATACCAATCCCACCTGCATGGGAGCTCATGCAGCGGCCACTCACACACTCATATGAGACCCTCTGTGCCCCCTGGTGGATGGCCAGCCTGCAGCCAGAGGCATCTGGTAGTAGAGGGAGCTAGGAAGACCCATCTTCTCATGGAATTGCAACCTCTTCCTTCTTTCTTATTTTTCAGTGACGTGTAAGCGTCCTATAATTCTTACTTAAGCTGGTAATTGGCAAGCGGAGACTGGAGCCTGGTCAGGCATTTGAAACTGTGAGGGTGGGGGTAAGGTAGGGGAAGAGTGGAATGGGGGCCCCCCTCTGTCTTCCTCAGATGCAATAGCGTGAAGTGCTGAGGGGCAGAGGCTCTGGAGACAGACTTCCTAGGTTCACATCTTGGCTGCACAAATTAGCCAGGTAAACATGGGCAAGAACTGAATCTCTGCACCTCAGTTTCCTCATCTGTAAAATGGGGACAGTGTCTTAAATACAGCTCCTTGTAAACGGACTTGGAGACGCAGCATTGTGTATGGAAGGTCTGTGGGAAAATGAGCTCAGGAAATACAGTGTAAGGAAGTGAGGGTGGCAGGATCGGGAAGAGTAAGAAGCTGATCCAAAATGTGGTTGCAGCTAAGGTGACAGTTGATCCTAGGGGAGCTGAAGAGCCAGGGTGGCCCTCAGAGTTGTCCACATTGGGGCACAGGACCTGGACCTTGGTGTCTGCTCATCACCCAGCCACCGTCTAGGCCCTGGGAGGGGTGCATTCTGGGGTGAGGCTGTTCTTCATGGTGGAAGGTTCATTCCCAGTAAGAGACCCAACATTCCAGGACCTGGGGGATGGTGCTTCTGCCATGAAAAGGGAACCTGAGTGGGGCCTGTCGTAAAGGGCTGTGCATGTAACTGAAGAGGCTTGCTAGAGGTCTGCGGTGCCTGGGATGCGGCTAAATGACCCTGAGAATGATGAGGAAAGACGACGATGCAGTTGGCTGGCAGCTGCACACAGTCCTTCCAGACCCTCAAGCACCAGCAGTGGGTTTTTCAGGAAATCCTGGGGTTGGCAGGTCCCCGTGCACGGCTTCCGTTGCCTTCTTGCAGCCCTTGCTGTCTGTGGCAGTTCACGCTCTCACATTCTCATGTTCATAAGCACACAAGCAGCCACTCACGTGCACTCAGCACATACATACCCACACGCCCCTAAAACGTGATTTATGAATATTCATATTCACCAAGTAGATAGCTATTTATCAGTTTGTTCCCCTGGTATTCGAACTTGTTTCTCAAAAGAGATTTTTACATACAAGTCCAGTATCATTGTCCTTCATTTAACATTTGCATTAACATTAAAATCACATCTAACCTTTTTTTCCTAACTTGCTCCTTGGAAGATTGTGCTGAACCTTTTTTATTTAAAAATTAGCAAGCAAGTTTCTGCAATCAGATGAAGGAAAGCTTTAATGGGGGCGCCCGGCCCAAGCCCCCCGGTCAGGCTCAGGCTAGCGGAGGTGGCGGCAGGTCCCCTGACAGGTCTTAGAAATGGGAGAGCAGACGGTCCTAGCTGGTATCCAGGCCTACACTCTCTACTTTAATAATTGTGTTTTATTTTAATGTGCATTACAAAAATATAACTAGCATTTAAGGTAGCGAGATGAGGTTCCTTTTCCAGTTTTTTGAAAAGAGGCAGATAGTAAGGAAAGACAAGCACAGATGGTGCGTGCACACTGCAGAAATCGCGAAGGTGGCGCACGGTGACGGAGGTTCTGGGAAACAGTGACCTCCTTACTGCTCTGTCTCTCCTTTTTCTCAAAAGGCACTGTGGTTATCCTCTAAAAAGGCTAAGAAATGAATCAAAAAAGGAGTGGGAAGAGAGAGAGAAAGAGAAAGCGAGGAATCAACCAACAGCAGAATATTGGTTTTCTTGGCCAGCTTGTATAGTTACCAAAGCAACAAACAGCATTATACTTTTACACATGCACTTTTTGTGTGTATGGCAAGATTAATAGCCTTTTTATTTCACCACATCTGTGCATTTTTAGTAATAAAATTTGGTGCCAGGCCAAGGGATGGGTGCCCATGAGACAAGAGCCAGGCTGCCCCAGTGAAGCTGCCAGCGGCGGTCGTGGCAAGGCAGCCTCCAGCCCCAGCAACACGACTCGGAAGTCCCTGCATTGGTCCCTGTGGTGCCACCATGTGATTCTCAAGTCTTTGGCCAGCTTCACAGCAGAGACTCCCACTACCTGTTTCTTGAGAGCGGAGTCTGAGATTGACCTCTCTGTCTCCGGTTGCTCTGCCTGGTCCGCCTGTATCTGAGTTTCAGCTGATGGTGAATAACCAAACATATCAGAGGTATTTTTATGACCACCGCACGTCTCCAACCTTTCAACATCTCCTTAGGGTTTCACACAGTAGATATACAGGAAAGACGGGTTAGCTGGTTGGATGGTTAAGAGGACAGGTGGAAGGGGGGGGAGTAGATCGTTGAATGGCTGAGTGGGTGGATCCATGGTAGGTGAATGGGTGTAGATGGGTGGGTGATGGGGGTAGAGGTAGACAGACGGATGAATGGATTATCGTGTGGGTGGGTAAATAGATGCATGCGCAGGTGGATGGGTGGATTGATAGATGGGTACACGGTAGGTTGGTTGATGGGCAGCTGGGTGGACAGGTGGGCGAGGTGTGAGTGCATGAACTGCAGGCCTAGAAGAGGTCATTGTAATCCGTGTGTGTTTGCTTCATTCCAATCAAAGCACGTCTTCTCCAGGAGGGTCTTCAGAAGCGATTGCCCTGATGTCTTGACTCCTTTTCTGCACAAGCCCTGCTCTCTAGGAAGCGTGGCCGTGTTTTCTGGCGTGGGGCCCCATCTCGTCGTCCAACACGTGGAAACACATTTTATCGCGTGCCTTTATTCCTCACTCACATTTCACCCTTTCAGGGATTCAGCCTCATTAAATTCTATCCTCTTCCCGGTTCCTCTTTGAGGAAGTTCCTCATTAGGGCATCTTTGCTATGAAAAGTATCACCCGACCCATGTGAGTGCCAGCCTGAATGCCGAAGACTGTTATTAGCAGATTTAGCTCAGAGATGTTTTAGAGTTGTCAGTTCAGATGTTCACAGGATTACATTTTCAAACATTATCACACATCTTCTCTGACGGACTTGATTACTGTGATGAACTAGTTTTCTTCCTTCGAGAGATGTTCCAGTTGCAGAAATGATTCCGAAATCATTCGAGAAAAAGTCGGGGCAAAACTGAAGTGACACTATTTCATTTGGGGGCTTTGCTCAGCTTGCTGGGCGAGAGAGGCAGCTCAGCGTGGCAGAAAGAGCACTGGACATGGAGTCCACAGACCTAGGTCTGCACGGTGTCTCCTGCCTCTTAGCAGTGCTGACCTGTGGGATGGCTGTAATGTTTGTATTCTCTTCTGCACACTGAGACTGGGGACCAAGGGCTCCTGCTGGGTTGCTCTGGAAATGAAATGAGGAAGGCGCAGCATATACCAGGAGGCTCTGCGTGTGATTGAGGGACTCCCTGGGGGAAGAGGAAGAAAGAAAGCAGTGCCTCATACATACCACCTTTTTGTTTTTGTTCAACAACAAAAGAAAAACAAAAGAAATCAGGTATACATTGAAAAATTAACTATCTGTCCAAGAACCAATCAAACACCCCTTTTGGGTCATGGAATTTTATTATCAGTGATGGGCCCACAGCATAAAAACCTGGCGGAACTGAGAGAAGGGGCTGTTTCTCTTTGCTCATTCATGTACTCTACAGATAGGTACTGCAGCCTGCAGTGTGAGAGGCGTGGGGAGGGGGCTGCCATGGACACAGCACCGAGAAAGGCAAACGTGGTCCTTGTACCCAGGAGGAAACAGACAGTACACAGATAATCGCCTGAATAACCATTTAAATATTCATTGTGAAAAGTGCATTGAAATAAAGTTATGGCGTGTGTTGAGAGCATGTAATAAGGAGGCCAGTCCTAGGCTGGGAGTCAGAAAAGACTTCCCTGAGGAGGCTGAGATTGCAGAATGAATTGGAGCTAGTGAGCAGAAAGGATAGAAGGTGTTCCGGGCATAGGCAAAGGCCCTAGGGTGAGAGGCAGTGTGGCACCTTTGAGAGGGCAAAATAAAGCTGCTGTGGCCGGAGCAGAGAGAGAGGAATGGGTTGAGCCTGGGGGGTGGGGGAGAGGGGCTGGTGGAAGCCAGATCGTGTCGCACATGTTAGCCTAAAACTGGTGGGACCCCATGGGAAGGTGCCTAGCAAGGGAGCAGACTGATTGCTGTTTTTGAGAATCTTTCTTTTTCCATGGTTACAGTGGAAGAGAACAGATTAGACGGCAGCAAGAGCAACAGCAGGGAGGCTGGTACCAATCATGGCAGTGACTGCATAGGGAGAGAAGCAGGTGGATTCGAGGCCCATTTCAGGAGAAAGATCCTCAGGCCTGGTTTTTGACCAGTTGTGGTAGAAGAGGGGGTGATCAAGGATATGCTTCTAATGCAATTACTTCCCATTTCGAACTGAATGCTTCTCAAGTTATGTACGCTATGAACATTATTACAGCAAATTAAAGAAATACATCTATAGGCTTCAGGGGATTCTGTACAGTTGAGCGTCTGGACGGTCTGAAAATTGGCATGGTGGCCCACAGAGAGCTGGACAGGACGGCCGACCTTCCCAACGCTAACAGAAAAGTACTCCGTGCATGCAGGGGCAAAGATTGTGTCCGGAAGGATGTTCAGCGAATGATCGTTAAAAACAGAGAAAGAAATGATGGTTAAAAACACGAGTGTGCAGGGCAAATCTGATTTGAGCTTTTAGGCATTCACTGTGCATTGGGAGGCAGACGTGGTCTATGGCCAGACCCCCCCCCAGCCTGTCTACAAATGTGGTTACAACATTAAGAAAACCTCCTGGTGTGTGGCCCCCTATGTGCAGAACAGTGTGACCTCAAGTCCCATTCTCCCCCTGCCCCATTACCCCCCACCCTGCAATTCTTTCCTCTGGAAGGCAGCTTAGTGTTCTCACAAAACCCTCATTTGTCCAAGTGCCACAGCCTCTTGGTGACATCCAGTTTAGTGCCCACAAGCCACCTGTGGAGGCCTCTCACCACCCCATTGCCAGATCTTTATTCTCCAGTGCCCCCCCAAGATATGGGGTTCCCACAGGGCTGCGCTAGTCTTGCCCTCACTGGGGAGGAAGGCCACCAGCTCCTTGCTGCCACATTTGCTGAGCTGGGCCCAGTGCGGGCTTGAAACTAGACTTGTGTCATCTCCTTACAGCTGACTGTGTGCAGGTCTCTCCAACTCCTTGTTCTGTGAGAGCAAATTCGTAGTTTGAACTGGTCATGGTGGCAGTGCTTATGCCACGGCAGTCGGCCAACACTGCAAATCAGGCCTCCTCTCCCCCACCTCCCCCCACAGAGAGCTTGTTGTTAAGCATTTCCCAGCACACCACCGCAGGGCTCAAAGTTCAGCTGCTGTGCCCGGGCCCCACCAGATTCCCTGTGGGTGCAGCTCCTTTAGCTTCCACCCAGCCCCTCTCTCCACAGAGTCCAGACCTAGTCCCTGGGGTCAAGCTTGGGGACAGCCATCACTTGTCTTCTCAACACCACCCTCCATATCGGCACACCCTGGAACCAACACATGACACACCTCATTTTCTGGGGGCTGTGGCCCCAACAGTCATCAGGGGTAGGCACAACTGGCCCCCCTGTGATTACACAGCTGTGTGTCAGATAGGACTGGACATGCTTTGGAGGGTCATACGAGCACGAATGTTACCAGGTCCTAGGGAGCCTCATCCTGCTGGAGACAGGATGAGACCATCAGAAGGAGGGGCGTTCATGCCTTCAGTGACTCACTCATGCCAGGCCCTGTGTTCGTGAGAAAACAGGAGGGAGTCAGACACATTCTGCACCTGCCCTGCTCAGTGTGGTCGCCTCAGCCCTATTCAAGAGCGCTTAAAATATGGCAGGCCCAGAAGTGTAAATTATGCACCTGATTTCAAAGACTTAGTACCCATAAAATGTGAAATATCTCACTCATTTTCATGCTGATTACACTTGAAATAATATTATTCTAGATATATTAGGCTAACATTAATTAACATTAATTTTACCTGTTTCTTTTTACTTTTTTAATATGGGTAACTGAATTATTTTAAATGACCCATGTGGCTCACATTCTATTAGTTACCATGGTTTAAAGTTTGAAAAAGCTCCCAAATCAGGGGCATAGACTTTTATTTCTTTTTTAAGATTTTACTTATTTATTTTTAGAGAGGGGGGAAAAGGAGGGTGAAAGAGGGAGAGAAACATCAATGTGTGCTTGCCTCTTACATACCACCTTCTGAGGACCTGCCCCCAGACATGTGCCCTGATTAGGAATCGAACTAGCAACCCTTTGGTTCATAGGCCAGTGCTCAATCCACTGAGCCACACCAGCCAGGGCAGGGGCCTAGACTTTTAGTCTAGACAATTGGGATGGACCTCAAAGGTCAGGTGTGATTTGGAAACTCAGAAATGTGGAGCATGAAGGAGAATGCTTTCTAAAAATAAGCATTTCTCATGCTGTGTAGGAAGAATATTTCATCCCATCCCCTTGGACCTCAAAAACTGCACTTCTGTGAAGTTTTCTTCAGGAAGCATATGGTCAGAGACGTGACCAGTTAAAGAGTTCACGGCAGCAGGTTTTGTCGTGGTGGGGACAGAGGAAAAACTGGAAATAACCTAAATGTCCAGTGCCTGGGCTTAGCTAAACATATTTTTTCTTTCTTTTTTTTTATTGTTGACACCTGTTACACATATGCCCCATTTCCCCCTTTGCCCACATTCACCCTGCTCCTGCCCCCCTCCCTAGCTCATCAGTTTCGGTGCACCTACACAGGGAGACTGTTGGCGGCCATTAAAAAAGTAGTTCTAGAATAATACCTGGTGGCATAGATTATTATAATATATTGTTTAGTGCAAAAAGGATAGGTTACAGAGGCTTCTATGGCAAATTCCCACTTGGGATTAAAGTTTAAAAATATGTAGACTAGAAGAATGTCCTCCAAAATGTTGACATTGGTTGTCTCTGGACAGAATCCTTTCTCTTTGCTTATCTCTCTTCTTCCAAATGTTCTACAGTGAATGTATGTTACTTGAGTTCTCAGTTAAAAAAAAAAAATAACAGGAAGACTTAAAAAAATATTAACTTCAAAAGACCTGGGTTTTAATCCAGTCTTGGCGCTTACTGGCCAAGACTTCCGCCGGGACCTGGTTGACCTCAGCTCTCCCGCCCGAGCCGCAGGGCGTGTGGGCACCTGCGTCACAGGGCTGTGTCGAAGGTCACCCGACACAGCCGCCCGGCACAGCTCCTGCGCATGCGGGCTCTCAGTCGGCACCAACGCTCCTCCCCTTCCGGTCCGTTCCGGTCCCTTTCCGAGCTGGAGACTGTTTCGCACGTAGACGTGAGTGGGCAGGGAAGGGAGACGAGGCTGAGCAGACGGCGGAGAGGCCCGGAGTGTTTGCTCCCCACGTGTGGGCCTCGGTCTTCAGTCTCATCTCTCCTCGGTGCTAGAGCTTGACCGGTTGGGTCCCCGCTGGTTGGAGTCCAGTTCACTGGGGGCACATTATGTAACTGAATCTCGAATGTGTAGAAAAATACATAGGATGTTGCCTAATATAGGGTGTAGGCCTGCTCGACTCACTCTTGAGGTTTGAGGCCTTAAGGGCATATGAGTAATTACTTCTGTGATTGATCAGCACTGGACTGTGACTCTAGTATGCCATTAGTGTAAGTATGTGAAGCATACAGGAAGTGTGTGTGTGTGTGTGTGTATGTGTGTGTGTGTGTGCAGGCCCTCAGTATGTGATAAAACAGTAGCCTAGATCTTTAGTGGTGAGAGTTAATCCAATAACCACGGTTGGTTCCCTTCCAGTAAATTGGCCTGGTCCCTGCAGTACATCCAGGCTCCGCAATGCTTTCTGCAATGTACAAAAAATCCCCCGTTCATCCTCAAATCTAGTAATGCTATCAGCTAGTTTACAAAGAGTTGCCTAGGTAATCCATGTTTAATGACCTTAGCCCCTGGGGAATTAAAGGTTCTTGTGAACAGAGTATCCTGGGGTTCAGAATTCCAGTGTGATGGAAACACGTCCTATTTCCCTCACCCACTCCCACTGCAGTGGGATTTGGAGCAGACGTTCAGCTTGGCATCTTCTCCTTGGGCCCATGCGTCCCATCCCAACTTCTATGAGCAGTAGCAACCGTAACAGGCAGTGATTCATCATGCATCCCCCTTGTTGGACAGTCAGTGGACCTCAGCTAGGGCTGAGTTTTGTGCCTCAGTTCATCTGTAGGACCCACATGACATTGCCCGCTGTGGTCAGAGAAGTGATTCTCAGATGTCTGAGGCCTCATGTGACTCTGAATTAGTGAAAGAGAAAAGGTTTGGAAGATGGGAACCAACATTGATGAAGCCCCTGAAGTCCTGAACTTCCTGGGAGCAAGCCCTGCCTGTGAAGGAGATATGATCAGCACCATTTCGTAAAAGAGGAAACCAAAGCTCCAGAAGCTGAGTAACCCGCCCAAGTTCATACGGTGGGAAGTGTGCGCTGTGCCCAAGTTCACAAGGTAGAGCATGTCGGGGTCCAGGTTCAGGCCTGACGTCAGCCACTGCTAATGCCCACGTTGTTTGTTCTACATTTCTGCCCACATGCCCACCTCCTTCTGTGGAGTCCCTGGGAACCTCAGTTGGCACCGTTGTTCCAACCATTGCTCCGCCCCTGTGTACAGCATTTTATGCAGGTGTCATCTAGGCGCCTCCCGCCGAGTCCTGCAGATTCCATGGACTCCCAAGCACCGCCTCTCTTTTCTCTCCCCTTGTTGCTCAGTTATTCTGGCTCTCACGTTTACAGTCACCAGATTATTCTTCCCAAATAATCTTTAGCCATGTGATTCCTTATTAAAAACTTTCTGTGTCTCTCCCACAAGACACATCCTGGCATTTTAGGAGCTGCACTCCCAGGCCATAACCTATGTTTTTAACTATTTCTTCACACAGAAGGGACACAAGCCATTCCCCCACACAGGAGTCATAATTTCCAGCCTTCACAGCTGTTCTCAACGGGCCTTTTTAATTATCTTTTCAATCACTTATTCATTCAATGAAAACTTCCTGAGAACTTACTATGGGCCAAGTACTGTCCTGGGAGCTGGGGATGTAGCCATGAACCAATCAGAAGTCCCTTCCTGCAGGGAATTTACAGTCTAGTGCAAGGAGGAAAACAGTCAAAAATCTACATATTAAGTAGGTAAATTACGTAGTATGTTAGAAGGCAGTGATTACTATTCAAAAGGGAAAAGAGGAAGGTGAGCTGGGCAAGGAGTACTGGAAATGCCACTGGTGGAGGGGGAACGGTGGGAAGTGTTAAACAGGATGGCCGAGGGGGCCTCCCTGGGACGGTAACCTTTGGGAAAAGCCTTGACAGAGGTGAGAGAGCAAGCCGTGTGATGACAAGGGGTGGGGAGGTCTGGGCAGCCAGGCAGCCACACAGAAGCATGGGCCAGGGTGTTTGGAGCACATGGGGTCGGGAGAGCTTGTGCTTCTGCCTGAGATAGAGGAGTAACAGGACTGGATTTACCCTCCCACCTTAAACAACTAAGTTGAATTATGTGAAACAACAGTTTTCTGACATCAGACTACAGACAGCCAGGGAGAGTGACCCTTGGGAGAAGGGATACAAAGGACTCAAGCCTTATGATTGCCCAGCTAACTGCCCGGAGCGTTTCCAGGCCACAGCCCCGGGCGCAGGTAGGGGCCCAAACACAGCCCAGCGGTCCTGCCAAATTGAGCAGAAAGAGCTGAGAGTTTGGATTTAGAGAGAACAAGGAGGTAGAATTTGCAGGCAGAGGAGCAGACAGGAGAGAGCTGCCTGGAGAGGGGCGGGCGTGGAGAGCTGAAGAGGGGTCCCCGCAAGTCTCAGCTGCACAGCTCTCAGTGCCTGCCATGTGATGTGAGAACCTCCCGAGAGCAGGGGGAGAGCCAGCAGAAGGGAACGGGAAGAAGGGCCCTGAGAGCAGAGCCAGGAGCCGTCTATGTTCCCTGCAGCCAGGGTGGGAGCATTTCGTGACACGTAGGGAGACACCCTAGACTCAGGGTGGCTCTGGTCCCACCACACAGAGTTCAAAGCATGCCTTAGAAGGGCCAGACTCTCTCCAAATAGCTTAGTTATGTTCCAGACAAAGCTCCAGAATATTTAAAGGAATATTTTTAAGACACTGACTCTCTGACAAAAGGCCTGACATCCAATCAAAAATTATCAGGCAAGCAAAGAAGCTGGAGTGTGTGGGAGCTGCACGGAGGCCAGTGTGGCTGGAACAGTGTCCCTGAGGAGGAGAGAAGTTGGGGACACATCAGAGAAGTCAGGGGCCAGGTAGTGTTGGTAGTAGAAAGCCACTGAAGGGACTTGGACCAACACAGGAGCTGGGAGATGTTTTCCTTCTTGCTGGCACCAGCAGACTGAAGAGGGCAGGCCCCTGCTTTGTGCCAGATTCCTGGGGACCCACTGAGTGATCAGCCTGTCCTTACAAGGTTAGCCTGCGTGTACATCTGCCCACCAGTGGGTTCCACACAGCCCTTCGAGGTGTGTCAGTTTCATGGGGAAGCAGGAAAAAGAGGAAGGTACGAAATAAAGAAGTTCTGAAAGGAGGACCTGCCCCATTTGGGGCGAGGAAGGACCCAAGGACCTGCTTCAGCCCCGCCTTCCACAGCTGCAGACCCCCTGCCTGCGAGATGTGCAACCTTGGGAACCCTCCTGACCGCCGTGGCTTGTTGGCTTGTTTGGTCAAAGTGAGCAGTTGAGCACCACCTACTTCTACTTCTAAAGAGAGTTTGAAGCAACTTTGATTAACAGGCTGTACACATCAAGGCCTCAGAAATAGAAGTCAAAAGTCTAACGCCACACAATGTGTATGCAAGAGACACCCCAAACTCAGGCTGGTATAGTGAACTTCATGGTGGATTTAAATGACCTGGTTGCTGAGTGATAAAGAGAGCTGAACCTCATTTTCTTCATCTGTGAAATGGAATTAATGATCCCCGCCCGGCCTACCCATGAGCTGCCACAAGGGTTGTCAAGGCCATGGATGAGGATGTTCCATCCAGGATGCTTCTGGTGCAAATAACAGCAAACTGTATTTAACCAACCAAAGATAATAGTGACGTTCGGGATGAGGCTTCTCTCTCTCTCCACCCCCTGGGTCTGCTTCCTTGTGTGCCAGCTCCGTTCTCAGCCCCTTCCTTCACAGTTGCTTCTGGTCCCATCATCACAGCACCAAGTCCAGCAAAAGTGGGTGCCCATTTCCCCAGCAGCGCCAACAAAATCCCCGGAAATGTGTCCCCTTTGCCTTGATTGGCTGACTTGGGTCATGGGCCCATCCCCAAACCAATCACTGTGGCTACAGGATAGGCTGCCTTAATTGGTTTCATCTAAGTCCTGTGACACAGCCCGGCAGAGAGTCAGCTTCATAGAGAAAGGCTGCCAGTAGTGCCAGGTGGATCTCTGTGCTGGTTTTTCTCTCTTCTGTCCTCCCACAGACCCATTTTCTGTCCTTGTCTGTGCCCTGAGAGGCTGATCCTATAGTTGACATCACCTGGGATCCATTGTCTTCAGGCTTCTGGTTGGGTTTGGCCAGTGGGGAGCACAGGCAGGAGACTGACAGCCAAGAGGAGAGGGAGGTCCCAGCCCAGCCCCTCCCTGCGTCTGTGCTGCGTCTCCTGCACTCGCCGTGCCCCTCCCTCCCTGGCTGCAGCTTCTCCTTTGAGGCTCCCACCCCTGTGAAGCTTTGAGTGTCCTATTTTTTCCTTTGCACCTTTACTCTGAGGTGTGGAACAGCTCCTGCCTTTGCTGATGTATGGGCACATCACTTTCCTTACTTGCTCTCTTATTCTGACCCCACGCAGTAAGGAGTCCTTAAGAAGGTCTCTTCTTTTGAACCATCCAGGGTAAATGCTCTTTCCTCCTATGACCCTGTATTCGTTATTTATTACTTCATAACGAGTTATCCCAAAGCATAGAAGCTTAAAGCAAAATAAACTTTATTTATCCACATACTTTCTGTGGGTCAGGAATTCAGGAGTGACTTAGCTGAAGGTGCTGGCTTGGGAGTCTCTCATATCCAGGCAGGCAAGGTGTCGGTGGGACCGCAGTCTCCTCCAGCCCACTGGGGCTGGAGATGCGCTTCCGAGACGGCTCACCCGGGTGGCTGGCGAGTCACTGCTGGCTATCGGCAGGAGGACTCAGTGGCTCACCACAGGGACCTCTCCCTGGGGCTGCCCGGGTGTCCTTGGGACAAGGTGTCTGGCTTCCCCGCAAGAGGGATCCAAAAGAAAGCAGGGCTGCAGCTGCAGTGTCTCTGTGTGATCGAGTCTTCGAAATCGCACTCTGGCGCTTCTGGAATGCCCTCCCGTTTACACAGACCAGCCCCGTTGAGCATGGAGGGCGACTGTGCAAGGGCGTGATCGCCAGCAGGTGAAAACCACCGGGGCCATGGGAGAGTGGGGCTGTCGCGGATCCTGACTGACTCGATCTCTAAATTCAAATCAGGATACTACCATCATCCGCAGGGGGATCCGTTGCTGAGCAAGAAAACTAAAGTAGGCAGCTATAAATAAGGTGCAAATCCTATAAATAAAAGGAATTAGGACTCTTGAATTCATCAGCAGGACCCATAACTTGAGCAGAGGTCTTAAAAGAGCCCCAGTGGGTGGGAGGGAGGACCCCTTCAAGCCCAGGCCAGTGATGACCTAGGAGAAGAGAGACGCCCATCTCACCCAGAGGGGTTCCTAGCTCCATCTCGCCAGCTTCAGCTCGCCCCATGCCAGGCCTGAACACAGCTGAAGACACCCCCTGTGTTTGCTTCTACTCTGTCCCTGGCATTTCACAGCCTGCCTTCTGGTCTCTGCAGCTAGACGCGGCCTCCCGGCCCTCATCAGTCTGAGACAGCCGGCCGGGCTATCAGCGCAGCCGCCCTTTCTCCCGTTCTGTTTTCTCCTCTGCCGGTCTCTGTCTCCTCCCTTCCCGGGACAATTAATGGAGGGTTTTTGTAGCTGATGGAAGATTTTTAGGTTTAGCCCATTTTATAGTTCCGCCCCCCACCCCCGTGAGCCATCTGGGATCCTCGTGGGGGAACGGAGCCGAAAGGGAGAATGGGCTCTCAATCAGCGGCGCCCAGGACACCTGCCTGCCAGCCCAGCCTGCTGTTGCCAAGGTGGGAGACGGGAATGATGACTCATCCGGACTCGTGGGCCACTGGGGCTGGGAGGAGCCCAGGAGGCTGTCGCGTCAGTAGAGCTTGCCTCCCCACACACGTGCGCACTCGTGTACACGCACACTGGCACATGCACACTCACACACGAACCATCTTACAGATGGAGAAGCAGAGACACAGTGGGACTTGGAGAGCTCTCTGCCCAGCCCAGCAGCTTCTGTGTAACCGGACGTCAGCCACTGGGAGCTTGGAAAGGCTGTCAGGAAGCACCGTTTCCTGTGTCCTCAGTTCTAGGATGCCCACAGTGAGCCTCAAGATTCCTTCCCATTCCCGGGGTCCACACGCTTGTGGTCCTGCCTCTGCTGAATTCGTTCAGGATTTGGACCTGCCCATGATCCCCTGTGTTTTCCTCGGCTCTGAGCCACATTGGTTATGACAGCCACGTAAAACAAAAGCACCGCCCCCTTTTATGAGGGCCTGTGAGGGGTTCCAGGGGAGATTTGCAGGGCAGGCGGAGGGGAGTCTGTACCAGGAGTGCCATTTGAGCAACTTCAAGCTGGACATGTCATCTTCGCTCTGCTGTCTTCCAGGGGCCCCTTCTCCCGTGGTCTCTCCTCTCCTCCCACTCCCCTCAGGCATGCTCCTTCTCTGCAGGAAAAAAAGTCTCCCTCCTGGTTTCTCCCCAACTGCCCTGGCTCCTGACAGCTCAGGTGTACTCAGGGTCCTACCGTCCATCCAGGAGACTAGTCAAGTTCCTTCCTAGGCAAGACCGTTCTGGGCCTGGCTTTCGGATCGTGTAAACTGCATCTCCTGACACTGGAGGAAACAGAACCAGAGAGCTAGGGAATCCCAGGCTAGAATCCCAGAGGCCTACCTGCCAACACAGCGCCCCTCTGACTCACCTGTCCGTGAGTCCGCAGGTTCTGCAAGTTATCCCTTTAATGCTTCTCTGCACTGTGCCTTTCTTTCTGCCCGGCCTCACACCTGGACTGTTGCTATACCAGCTGTCTCCTTTGGGCCCTACCCTGCCCCACCCCCAGGTCAAGCTGTGGCCCACCCCGGCTTCAAGTGAAGATTCCAACAGATTGCAAATTGCATGTCTCAGACTTTTAGCTCGACTGGTCAGCAATTTGGTTTTCCCGGTGGAGACTAATCTATTTAACAAAAATAGAACATACAGTAAAGCAAAATTAAATATTTCTAATCCTGGGGATGCTTGCATCTGCAAATGACCAGGAAAAAGGGAGGTTGAAGGCGGGGGCAGAAAGCCTGGAGGGGGCCTCATGATGCATGGCTTGACAGCCAGAGGCTCCTTTGGCTCAGCCACCCACTGGGGACGCTGAGCGAAGACCCACTGACTGGTCCAGCCAACTCCCCTCTGCTGACTGTGCGGGTGGGGGATGGCACCGCCATCCATCCATCTGCCCAAACCGGAGAGCTGTTCTCTGCTTCTCCAGCTTCCTTCGCCCTCACATCTGGGCGTATCTGAGCCCTGGCGATCTCACCTCCTCCCCATCTTTTGAATCGTGGATGCCTCCCCATCCATGTCACTCTCGTCTTTCCCTTGGATTCCACAACAGCTTCTGACGGGCTTCTTCCTTGCCGCTGGGCTTGCCCTTGTGCCCATCCATTCTCCGTGCAGCAGCCAAAGTAGATTTTTTTAAGCTTTATCGAGGCATACAAATAGAAATTGTATGCATATTTAAGGTATACAACTTGAGGATTTGCTATACGCATACACTGTGAAATGATCCCCACAATCAAGCTAATTAACATATCCATTACCTCACAGAGTTACGTTTTCTTTCTCTTTTATTTCTTGTGAGTACACTTAGCATCTCTCCTCTTGGCGAATTTCAGTACACAGGGCAGCACTGTCAACTGTGGTCGCCATGCTGTGCATCACAGCCCTGCACAACTGGAAGTGTGTACCTGGTGACCAGCATCTCCCCGTTTCACACACCCCTTCCCCCACCCCCAGCTGCCCCCATGTACTCTCCGCTTCTCTGAGATTAGCTTAGCTACTGTATAGTCCACATATAAGTGATACTACGTAGAATGTGTCCAGCTAACTTCACTTAGCATAGAGTCCTCCAAGCCCATCCATGTTGTCACAAATGGCAGGATTTCCTTCATTTTAAAGAGCACGCTGGACTTGTTACCTCCCAATATACCCCTCCTGTGGCTCCCATTGGGAACATGAGGTCCAGAGCCCTGTCAGAGGTGGCTCCTGTCTTCCTTGCCTCCACCAGCCCCCTACCCTTTGCATGCCACCCACCAGCAACCTCGCCCTTTCTCTGGTTCTCCAGAAAGCCAGCTTGCCTCCAAGCCTTTGTGGGTACTCTTCCCTCTGCCCAGAACATTCCCTCTCCCATCCCCTTTGCCTGGTTAACACACTGATCCTTCCCTCTCCCCTCCAAGCCTTTGCCTCATGAGAGAGGTACCCTTTGCCTGCGTGTCCATACCCCCTGTAACCACCCTCTCCCACCAGTTAACACACTGCCTTGTGATTGTTTTTAGTTTTAACCTGTCACCTGCATTAGAATGGGAGCTTCTAGAAGACAGGGACTTTGGCTTAGTCATTGCAGCTCCCCAGGGTCTGGCATAAGCACAGCGTATCTCAGAGGAATCTGTCAACAAACACAGGATGTAACAGCTGCCCCCTGATTTTGTGCGCAAGGAAACCAAGGCCCAGAGAGAGGAAGGAACTTCATCAGGGGACACAGGCCCCCAGTACTGACATCCCACAGTGGCATCTCGATGTCCCAACCCATGATAACCTCAGGACCTCTGGTGACCAGCTGCTCGGCCTCGGGCACAGCTCGGCTCTCAACCCCTCATACTAAAGGACACTGAGCCTCTGCTTTTGCCCAGTGTCCTTTCCCTCTCCCTCCGCTTCATAGCTCTTCCTGAGGGACATCGCTCCAGTGTCCCCCTAAAACTAGGGAACCTACTTCATTTAGCTGAACTCAGTGCTGTTTCGCAGATGGTCTGAACTCCTGCTCCCCCCCAGGCCTTGAAGAGGAAAAGGCACTTTCTTGCCCTAAGGGGGTGCATTGGGGGTTGGGGAGGTGGTTTCCATTCCAGCAGGAGGCAATTACCTTGTGTAGCTCAGAGTAGAGGAAGAAAGCATGGCACCCCCTGAGATGGGGGCAAGGCTGGCATGTGCTAGCACCCATCAAGGATGTGGGTGGGGAAGGCCATTTTAATTGGGGCCTGACATGTAGGCCTTGTGCTGGGAAGACCAGGTCCTCTAAAGACACATGGAAGATGGAGAGGTGGGGGTCCAGAAAGAAAGAGACCCCTCTAGTCACTTCCATCAGTGGGGATTTCATAAGGGGAATTGTCTAATAGGTGTTGGAAGGAGAAAGAGGTATAAAAGGAACACTGAGGCAGCAGAGATACCTGCCAGCTACTGAAAGAAGTAGTAACTGCCCCTAGGGCTAGAAGAATGAAAGGGAGCCATGAGGCGTCCAGAGCTCGGGGGCTCTAGGAGAAGGCCCATGCAGCTGGCATCCAGACCTGTGAGGAGGACCACCGACCCGCCACTACTGGCACCCCTTGGGGGTGTGGCAGCACTGGTGCCGGAAGTGTGGGAAGAAGCTGGAGGTGGGACCCTGATAGGAGCAGGAAAACAGGGACACCTGCGTCCTTCTGTCCTCCTGCATCCCACTCTCCTTCAGCATCTCCTGTTGGCAGGAGCCCATGGGAAGGCCCTGGGAGATAGGACTCTCAGAGTCCCAACCCCAGCGTCCCAGAGCAGAGGGGAAAGGGGCAACTGGGGAACCGAGGCAATAGGTAGAAAACCAGAACAAGCACCTTCTCTCCAGCTGCTCCCCCCTGATCTGAAGCCTGCATTCCTGAGAAGAGTGGAAAAAGGCAGGTTGCATTCCCCTGCACGTTCCTGGTATGGAAGCTTAGTCACTCGGAGGACTGGAGCCAGCTCCTACCGCCTCCTGAGAGCCAAGAGGCAGTTGTTAAATGATTAGGAATTAGCGATCCAGTTGTTAAATGTCTCACAGCTCGAAGTCTGCCTTGGTGGGAGTATTTACACCAAGGAAATTGGCTAACGCTACAAATCTGAGAACTTCACCTTTTCCCCCAAAAGCCAGTTGTTACACATTTGCCAACACATCTGTGACCAGCCACTTTGCCTCCTTCTCTTCCTACCCCTGCCCAAGGCTACTTGGGACTGGTTCTTGCACAGGGAGGCAAGAGAGTGTGTGATGAGAAGCACGAGCCTGAAGTCAGACGCGTTCAGGGTGGGTCCCAGTCCTATTGCCTCCTGGTCACGTGACCCCAGGTGAATGTCTTAACCTCTCAGACCCTCAGTTTCCTCCTCTGTCAAACCAAGATAATAGTAATAACAATACATAGATCATCCCGCTGGAGTTGTCGAGAACTTATTAATAAAGGAGAACCCCAGAAAGTCATCTGAGGAAACATACACCAATATTTCAGCGGAGATTAAAACTGACTGAAAGAATGCTCTCCCTGTGCATTCTGCAGAACAAACCCCGAGAACAGAGATGAGAAGGGAACCGGCCCATGTTCTCCTCCTAGGAAATGGCAGAGTGCAGCCTGGACCGGCATCTTCAGGGCCCTGTTCGTTGCTCTTTCCCTTGTTCTAAGTTGAGGGGGAAATGTGCTTATGCTTGCACAGATCTCTGGCGCTTATTCAGGCAAACTCAAAGCTGTCAGTAAAAATTAATCTATTCCAAGAGAGAGTATTATTGTGTTGGTGATGATGTTGCTATTTTTGCCTGTACAAATGTGCGTCCTTATAATATCTTTTCAGAAAAAAGAAGTTTTTAATAAAATTTTCCTTTTATTAAAAGAATAGATGCTCATTATAGGATATTGAAAAGTAAAACGAAGAAAAAGCCATAATCACACAGCCCAGGACCAACTAGTGTTAACATTTTGACTTTGTGAGAAAGATTTTCACGTAACTGCCAACATACTGTACATGTAATTTTTATCTTGTCTTTTTTACTTAGTGATGGTATTAGTTAACATAAATAACACTAGCTGCTATGACAAAAATGTCTCAGAATCTCAGTGAGTTAACACAGTAGAAATTTATTTCTCTCTAATTCAGAGTCCGAAGTGGTTGTTTCTGGTTGGCGGAGAGCCTTTCCACACGGTGGTTCATAGACCTGGGCTGCTCTGTCTTGTGTCCCCACTGTCCCCCAGGCCTCTGAGTTCTCTGGTAGACTCCGTTAATCTAGTTAGCAGGTGGGAAAAGTGAAGGAACATGAACGGTCTTGTGGGAGGTTTTTGGGGGCCAGACCTGGAAGAGTATATGCCACTACTACCGACATGCCTTTGGCTAGAACTGTCACGTGGCCATACCTAATTGTCAGGGAGGCTGGAAAATGCAGTCCAACCCTGTGCCCAGGAAGAAAAGGAAATGGATTTGCTGAACAGCTAGCCAGTATCGGGCACGATCAGATTATTACCTTTTCCAGTCTTCTATAGTTTTTATAATGTCACGTTCAAATCTGTGTAATTCAAGTCACCCTAGTTTAAAACTTTTGGTGACTTGCTCCCCTTGCGTTCAAAATGAGGCCCAGCATCCTCGATGCAGCCCACAAGGTTCTGCATGACCTTGCTCCTGTCTATCTGGCCAGTTACACTCCGGGCTCATCTCCTCCTCAGTGATCACTGTTAGACCCACAGGCCTTTTTCAGCTTCTTCAGTTTCTCAATCTCCTTCCTGCCTCAGGACCTTTATACTTGCAATTCCCTCTTCCCAAGATGCTCTTCCCCTCCCTCTTAACTAATCCTTCAGGTCTCAGTGCAAATGCCACATCCCCAGAAGAGTCCTCCTTGACCCCTCAGTCTAAATGGAGGTCTTGTTGTAGTTCTCTCTCATAGCACCCTGCTTTTTCCTCCATATCACAGATTATAGTTTGTACTTATATGTCTGTCAGTGTTTTTGACATTGAACGTCTGTATCTCCCATCAGACTGCAGGCTCCGTGCAGTCTGGGGCCATACTGATCTTGCCACTCTTTGGCTGGTGCCCCCAGCGCATGCCCAGCACATGTTAGATGCTCAACAGTGCTGGGTGATTGAAAGCATGCGTCACGATATTTCATCGTGTGTCTATCCCACACCATTTACTTCACTATCACCCTATTTCTTGGACATTTTCTTCACTTACCATATTTTGCTAGTCTAAACAAGCCTGACTCTTGTATTATTACTGAAAGGAAAGACAGGGAGCAGGTCCTGCCACTCCTGGGCCATCCACCCTGCCATCTGTTCTTGGTCTTCACTGCGCCCAGCCCTGTCTGAGGCCGCTTGCTTTGTGACCGGTCATCACTTGAATCCTTTGGGCTGTGTGATCGATCACAGCCCCACAGAAGGACACCCCTCCATTCACTGCCAATCATCAGAAGGGTGGCAGTGGGGGCAGACCACACCTCCTACCCTGCCCCTGTCCTTAAGTCCCCACAGACCCACAGCTCAAGACTCAGTAGACAGATCAGACTTTGCTCAAGGCTTGGGCCTATGGAAAGACCTTTCAGTATAAGAAAATATTTTTAAATAGTATACAAAATTTAATTTTCCCTACAGCCCGAGGGGACATGCAGGAAAAAGAGCATTTTTCACCTGTAAGTCCCGTCATCCCTTGGGAAAGAGAAGTCGCCTTCTTCTTCAAGCCCACATCATGAGGCTTTCAGCCTCATCTGACCAGCAGTCTGACCCCAGTGTTTCCTCAAAGTCCCCACCACGTGTTTGAGACCAGCAAGGGTTGGGTGCAGGGCTGGCAGCAGAATGGTCCGAGGTGGGCTCGGACCACCCACACAGGCAGCAGTGTGAGTCCCCATCCGGGGAACCAACCGGGGTCCCCATCATACTTCGTCTCCTTAGACAGTTTGCTGCCTGAGTGACCCGGCGGGACACGTGTCATGTCCCCATAGCGTAAATCAAACAGGCTGTTTCAGCTGTCAAACTTTTGTTTGCATGCATGTCAGGTGAGCATGCATGTTCACGCCTCCCAAAGACAAACACAACTGCCCAGAGGCGAGAGCGCAGTCAGGGTCACGTTAAGGAAGGCGATCCTTCCCTAAATACATGCACAGTGATCTGCAGAGACTGTGTCCCTCCATGGGCCCAGGCTTCCAGGAAACTGAGCTGAACCAAGTGAGTCCTCTCTCCGTCTGAGCCTCCAGCTCCAACTGGACAGCAGGTCACTTCGAGGGCAGGGCATCTCTGCCCTCCGCTGTGAAAGGGACCAACATGGGGCTTGACCCCTACAATTCATAAACTGTCGTTGGAGTGGAATTTACTCATGCTTAGTAGTGAAACATTAAAGACGAACAATGGAAACAATTAAATTTTCCAAGAAGAGGCTGCTGAATCCTACTGTTGCTAAAATCCTTCCTTAGAATATGTTTTACTCTCTACCGATTTTTCTGGGCATTCGGAATGAACATCAGGTGGAATTTTGCCAACTCAGATTACCTGGAAGAATTATAAGAGTAAACCTTTATTGTGCGCCAACCCCGGGTTACGTCCTTGTCACAACTGTCTACTTCAATCCTCACAAACAATCCTGAGGAGCAGGTATTGTTCTCACTATTGTTTAAGTAGGGGAACTGATGCTCAGAAACACTCAGTGACTGTCCAAGGTCATACCGACGCCAGTATTTACTCTTGTCTGGCGAATGCTGCGTCTCGGTTTTTTTCCACCTTATCTCATGCATTCTGAAGATTTCTCTGAAAGAGAAAATGCAGCATTATGGCTCCCAGTGCAGCCGAAACTGTTAGTGTGTGAATCGGCTTTCATGAAACAGCCTGCTTTCCCTGACACGAGCAACGTCCTTTTCAGGAAAACAAAAATACTTATAAATTATCCACCTGGGATTTTACTTCAATTACTTTATTTTCATCCCCGATGAGCCCCATGGCTGTGCTTACATACTCCTGAGAAGGTGGAGTTCACGACCAATCAGCGTGCAGTCAAGAAAACGGACCGCATCAGGCATTTCATAGGGAGGCTTCAAACAGGGAACCGGTCACAATTTCGGTGGACGGGATGGAGGAGCTGTCGCTGGAGAAAGTGCTCACAGAAACAGCCGAGGCCCTGGGCTAGAGGAGCAAACCGGGGAGCAACGTCGCCCCTGCCTCTGCGAGGCCTGGAGTGGGCTGTCGTCTCACCTGCCCGCTGGTCGGTGATGGTTCCTCACGTCCGAGCAGTGTATAAGAATGACCGCAGCCACTATTTGGAATGCAGATCAAATAATGGGGACCCAAGCGCACTGGTCTCGGGGTTCCTGCAACGACGTTGTCTACTGTTCCGGAGAGCCCCCCTGCCACTGGCCCCTGAGCAGGCAGCCAGGAGTACCCCCACCCTGCCAGGGCAGGGCGGCTGAGGCCCACAGACACCTGCGGTCACCCGGCACTCCCACTGAGGCAACCAAGGCAGAAACAAATAGATTTTCCCTCATGCACACTTTCTAATCTCCCGTGAATGCTGCTCATTAGCAGAATCTAAATGGAAACCAGCAGGCAGGGGATTTTGGGAAATGTGGTTTCTAGGCTTCGGGCCCCTGCGACACAGGGGAGTCTAGAGTGAGTGTGGATTGTGAGCAATAGACAGACATCAGCTATCACTGCAGCTAGAGCTGCAGACTCCATTGCTTTGGATCAGTCACAGATTGATCTCGAGTGGATGTGAGGGTCCTCAGTCACAGCCCTGGGATTGCACATGGCGGAAGCTTACGGAGAGTCATGGCATTTATATATATGGCTTTTAAATAAAGTTACCCATTTATATATAAATAAGGAATACGTGTGCGGGAAGGAGAGGAAAAAATCCCTGCTCCAGCTGGGGTCTGAGAGAGCACAGCCGGCCTGGCCGAGCTACCCAGCCACAGTGAAGCCGGAGCAGTGTCGGTGCCGCACGGCCTCCCTTTGGAGTCCACAGCCTCTTCCCGCAGGCCCCTTCGGGTGGCAGGAAATAGTCCCAGGGACCTTTGATGGCAAGTGTCTTAGGTTGGGTCACCCAGGAAACAGATTCTGAGACAAAGACCAGTGTACGGGAAGTTTATCAAGGGGTGTTCTCGGGAACAAAACCCGAGAGGAGGCAGCGAAGCCGGGTTGGGCAGAGAGGGGCATGCTGGAACGTGACGCAGCTGCAACTGCAGCCACAGCCACCCCACGGGGCCGCGGGATCCTGAGCAGTCCTGAACCCAAGCTGTGGGGGCTAGAAGTATGTCCCTTCACGCTGACCGTTGGGTGTAGGCTGGCCCCCATGGAGGAGCATTCCCTCATTTGACATCTTTGGGTTCAGGGCAACTCAGCAGCACCCGCCAGGTGTCAGCTACCGGGTAATGAGTGCCCTCATCCCGAAGGGGCATCAGGCAGCGCACCACACATCCACCGCTCAGTATGGGACAGAAAGTCCACAGCTGCTCAGGCTGCAGTGCTCGGCCACCTCGGCGACACCCTCTGGGCTGGCAAGAGAGAGAATCTGGCCGCCACCCTAGCCTAAGCCTCTGTCACCTCACATCTGGGTTGCTGGCTGCCAGAAACTCCCAGTTTCTCTGCTTCCTCATTTGCCACACTGCCATCCATTAACTACCCCACAGCCAGAGCAATCTCCTCAAACACGTGATCTCCTCAGATCACGGTACTTACTTGCTTAAGCCCCACCCCTAGGCTCTCGACTGCACTCCAGAGCCCCATCACGACCTCCAGGTAGAAGGGGATCTGGCCAGCTCACCTCCCTGCTCCCCAGGCTGGCCCTTTCTGCTCCTTTCCCACCCGAGGGTGCAGCTTTCCCTGTGCCTGGGGCTTCTCCTTCTTACCACGCAGGCCTCAGCGCCAGCACCCCCTCTGCCGTGAGGTCTTTCCTGACAGCACATAAACTTGCCCCCTCTCCCAGCCATTCCCTTTTCATTTCCTTCACGGCACTCTTCACTCACTGGAATTATCTTTCTCGTTTATGGGCAGACTTGTTTGGTCTATTCCTCCTAATCAAATATGAAGCTCTGAAAAAGCTGGAGTCAGCACCTACCAGAGTACCTGGAGCAGGGTGGGTAAATATTTGTGCAACTTTGTGTGAATGGACCACCTTCTCCTATGGAGGACACATAGTGGGCAGAATTTCATGAAAATCACCTGATCAGTATGTGGTCTTTCCTCGCGTCCAGTCCCAAAGAGGCTGGCCTGGCTGGGACAACGTTCCCTGTTCCCTGTCCCCGTCAGCTGTGGTCCGGGTAGCAGAGTCGGCCTCAGCGGTCCAGCCCAGCAGGTGCCACAGAGCCCCCTGCAGGAAAGAATCACAGGACGCGCCTCCCTCAGACAGGGGCTTCGCAGAGCTTCTCGGCTTCCTCTGGTGCAGACGCTCAGCACAGCCAGTCACCCACCTGTGTGCGTATCGTGACTCAGCGCCCCGGAGTCCTCAGATCTCTCCCGTGGCAGACCACACAGTGTGGTTCAGGAACTCAGTCTCCTGGGGGCTGATGCTTCTGCGAGATGAGGACGCCTTGGGTGAAGGCCCAGCAGTTCACCCTTGCACCAGCCGAAATCATGCAACGCGGAGAGTCTCTTCCCAAGGCTCGGAAAGCTTTCTGGTGCTTAAAGGACCTCTTTTATTTCAGCTCTCTTCTATGAAACATTTTTTAATAAAATTGCCACTGTCGCTTACGGGGCGCCTGTTGTAGACGAGGTGCTGTGCTAGGCCCATAGCCCAGCCCTGGCCTCCTCCCCTGCGTTACCTGAGGAGTGAAGGAGCTGGGGGGAGCTGTGGCGAGAAAAAGATGATTATTGTGAGTGAGAACGGGAGTGTGACAGGTCTGACTTCCAAGGTGAACTAATTGATTCTGTGAAAAGGTAAGGGGGGGGAGAAGTACAGGGAGATTCTTTCTCACCCCCACCGCCACCCCATACCTCATTCCATCGAAGCCTTGAATACTGTTCCATATGCTTTTTGCAGTAGTTCAATGAATAAGGATTCCGCAGAATTCATCCGCATTTTATATCTAGAAGTCTTTGGAATTCCTCAAAGCTTGGCAGGAGATGGGTGAATTAGGTAGATCTCCACCCTTGTCAGACAAAGGAGTGTCCTCCTTGGGGGCCATGTCTGTATCTCTCCCCCCCCCATGCAGAGTGGCCTATTTGCATAAAAATGATCCTTTCTGGAAAGTGTTCTGTGTTTTTCAATCATCCCTAGAAATAAAATCACAGCTCCTGTCTCACCTTACATTGAAGTGTTTTCACACTCCAGGGGATTGCTTACTGGCACCTAAATATAGAATTTGGTGGGCATTGATTTCAAACTGATACTACTCACAGCTGTCTTCAGGATTTCAGAAAGGTGTCAAAGTGGCCTTAGAAGGTGTTTCTTGTCCTGAGAACAGGTTGAGGGATTCTCTCTCTGCCAGAGGCCAGAGGGCCTCAGTCTTCGGGTTTTTACCAAAGGGAGATGCTTTCTGGCACTTTCTCCCAAGGTTTCAGCAGGGTCTGAATTTGGGCCATTACCCCACGACGTGGGAGAACAGCTGAGAGTAAAGCAGTATACCTTCAAGACCGCTTCTTCTCCTGGTTTCTCAATATGGAAAAATGGTGGGGAGCAATTTAATTCCGGACCAGAAACAACACGCCATCGTGAAGCAGCACGGTCATTAACATCAAACTCGGACTTGAGCCCTGGCGGGTGTAGCTCAGTGGATTGAGCGCGGGCTGCGAACCAGGCATCACAGGTTCGATTCCCAGTCAGGGCACATGCCTGGGTTGCAGGCCATGTCCCCCAGCAACCGCACATTGATGTCTCTCTCTCTCTCTCTCTCTCCTTCCCTTCCCTCTCTAAAAATAAATAAATAAAATCTTTAAAAAAACAACAACTCAGACTTCAACTCCAGAGGCTTACAATGACCTCACATAAAGTGCATCACCTCCCTCGGTCAGTTTCTTGATTTGTAAAATCAGGATTATCCTCCTTTCCACCCAAGCTGTCATAAGATCCACTGATGTAATGTGTGTCCATTTCCTTGCATGGTTGCAGGAGTTGAGGCGGCCCATAAATTGGCAGGGAGAGACCACAGTCCTTCTTCATGTTCCCGGTGTGTTTTGCTCAGCGTCTGGAACCCTGGCATCAGCCAGCAAAGCAGATGTGCAAATGACACTCATTATCTTTAGCCCCCGGGGTCCCTCACAAAGGTGCTCAGCTGCTTGTGACACTAGTCATGTCACGGGCTCAAGAAGCTTAATTTTGTGCTGCCCCATAGCCCTGTTATAATTGGGGCTGATGTCATCACTCAGGAAGAACTTATAAAAACATGCTCTGCTCTTAATAAGAACTGCTAACCAACCTCCAGCCCCTTTCTGGTCCTCCAGCCAGATCGCCTTGGCAAAGCTACACGTCCTTACGGGTGGGGAAGGGGGCAGTCAGGGCCAGGCTCCGTGGGCCTCGCCCCAGCCTCTGTCTCGCCAGCACCCCGGAAGACCTTGGTCCCGGTTATCAGGGGACACGTGGATGTTTAATGAATAGCTGGGATGATGATGATGATAAGTATCTTGGCTTTAATTCACCTGTGTTCATTCCATTATGGATTTTGTGCTCATTAAATTAACCAGATAAAGGGACACAGCCAGTTTAAAAACAATTAGTTTAATTTTGCATCTGTGGCCTAACAGGACCTAGCAGGAGTCTGTTTTTCCTCTAATATTAATAACTGCATTGTACAGTTAAATGAGTTTCAGTGGAGATCAGTGGCATCTGAGCTAATACGGCCTTTCTCTTCTGTTCTTGTTTGTTTCGTTCTGTTTTGTTTTTAGGGTCAAGTTGTATTCCGGAACGGGGAGAGAATGGGGACCATTAAATTTACTCAATTTCAAGGTAGGCTTTTTGATGCTGCTCCTTTCTACTTGATGAATTTGTATTCAGGGCTATTGTTTTATGCAGTAAAAATACATCAAATCAAATGGAAGTATGCTCCCGGTAAGAGAAATCATCGTCAGTAGGAAATGCTTCTCTGCGACAACATTAGTTTCAACGTATTTAGAATATTTTTTTCCCAGCTGTATGACTTCTCAGGCCAATTCAGCCTCCCCACGTGACTCTGAGAGACTCACGGAAGTACGGGGGGTGAGGGCAGTCAGTCAGTTCCAGCATTCTGGGAAACCTTGCGTTGTTTCAGTGTTGGATGATAGAAACTTTCCGACTGTGAGGTTGATGGAGTAGTAAGCGAGCCCGTCCAGCCATCACCCAGCGTCGGCCCTGGCAGTATGTGGCCAGTCCCGCTCTCTCCTGACCCGTGCTGTCATGCCCGCCCTTGTTTGCCGTGACGTTGCAAAGCAGCTCCCAGACGCTATCTCATTTCAGTCTATAAATACTGCAGTATGCATTTCTACAAGATAAGGACTTTTTAAAACATAACCACAATACTATTATCACACTTGAAGCATTTAACCATTATTAGTATCCTTTCATTTCCAGTCTATGTGGATTCTCCAATTATCTCAAAAATGTCTCTACAGTTGGTTTGTTGGAGAATCCACCCAAGGTCCATTCTTTGTATTTGGTTAATGTGTTTCTATAGTTTCTTTTTATCTGTGAGCACCTCACACACAGGCCATTTATTTCTTTATTTTTTTAAAGAAGCCAAGTCATTTGTTGGACTTTTTAAATTCTTTTTTATTGATTGATTTTAGAGAGGAAAAGGGGAGTGGGGAGAGGGAGACAGAGAAAAACACTGATTGGTTGTTCCACTTCTTAATGCATTCATTGGTTGCTGCTTCTCTGTGTGCTGGTGTGAGATCAAACCCACAACACTGGCATATTGGAACAACACTGCAACCAACTGAGCTACCTGGCCAGGACTGTTGGACTTTGCTGCTGCCAGAGGTGGAAGGGGCTCAGAAATTGTGCCAACCAAGTTTCCTATGTGATAAGGAGGAAACGGAGGTGCAGAGGGGCAGTGGCCTGTCAGAGCCCACAGGGCACCCGGGAGGAGTAGGGCTGGGCACTCCTCAAGGCAGACACCTCAGTGCAGCTCAGTATGGTCCTTTGCAGGGTTGTTAGCCAAAAGCACTAAATGGGTCATTCATCCATGCTGTGCTTTTCAGCCCTGGGATGTTTCTGAAAGCTGTGCCTCTGTGTCATCTCACTCTGAGCAGATCCCAAAGTCATCCAGGGGAAAGCAAGAAATGAAATCAGGTTACTCAGATTCATTCAGACATCTCCCCACTGGATTCAGATCAATCAAGGGAGGTGTCCTTGGCTACTATCGCTCCATAATGCAATCTTGTAGATTTACCCATTTGTCTTCCCTCGGCAGGTAATTGAAACGCATGTCAGCTCTCTGGCGTGCACAAAAGATGTAATTTTAAGCAAACGTAATTATTTACCCATTTGTTAAGTCGTACTTCTTCATTGGTTGAACAAAGTAAGCATCTTGGCAAAGATATTTACTTTTTTTTTTTTTTTGAGTGATTGCAACTAAATTCTCTTGTCACCTTTCCAGGTCTCAAATTATATGATTCTAGGGCAATATTTTTGTAAAATATTGATTGGCCAATCACAGCTATAAGTGCATGCCAATTTTACTGCCTTTCCTCCCCCCAATGTTAGGATTAGACACCAAATCCAGTGCCTGCTTTTAGGCATGGATTAGGAAAGCACTGTAACAGACAGTAACTGGGGCGGGTCTGGCCCCCCTGAGTTAAGTCGCAGTAGAACATCAGGTAAGTGACCTCGCCTCTCTGAGCACTGATGTCCTCATCTGTGGAGTAAGAACATAATCCTACCTATCTTCCTGGGATCTGGGAAGAACTAGATGAGATCATACAGAGAAATATGTGCATGTATTTCTTGCTCAGCAAGTAGTAGTGATTATGATTAACACCTTGTCAAAAACTATGACACTTTTCTGGGGCAAATCCAGATTTCCTTGGTGAGTTGCAACCCCTTTGATGCCTTCTTGTCCGCCTACCCTACAGCTGACAGCCACAGGTAATGATATGTGCAGGCTGTTGGAGGGACAGGGCCTTAGAGATGACCCTGTCTCACTACTTCATGGAATAAATGGGGAGACCGGGGTCCCAGGAAGGGAGGCGCCCCCAGAGACACGCAGCCGATCAGTGGCAGTGCCAGCCACTGCCCAGGTTCTCCCTTCACCACTTGCATTCAGCCTTCACCAGCTGTCAGAGCTGGGCCTGGCAGAGACTCCCGTTTGCATGGTTTTCAAACAGACGTGGATCCTGGTGACAGAGGGATGCTGTGCTCAGGGCATGTTCAGATCAATGCAACAGTTAGTTATCCGAACCCGTGGGGTTGCAGAGGAGCCTTGTCTGCCAGGGTGGAGGAATATTACACAGGCCCTCTAAGCCAGAAGGGCTTCCAGTTATGGTCTCATGTCGCAGAGGGGAAGGAAACAGAGGCCCGGACAGGAGAATGGACTTGTGTGGGGTGGGCCCTGACTCACCATGAGACGGTGAGGTCATTCCTTCTCTCCTCTGGTTTCCTGCTTCCCCTCCGAGGGGAGCTAACCCCAACTCTGTCTTCTGGAACCTTCCAGGAATTATCCAGAAGGTAGGCCTGCACCCACCCCAGGGGTTACCAGCTCCTAAATCACCTCATGCCATTGACCTTGCAAAAGGCTTTTCAATGGAGTCACCGTGTTATTTTCTGCCACGTCCTTCACACTCTCTGTCCCCCTGTTTGTTTCTCTCTCCCTTGTCTCCTACCCTCCTATTTAGAGGGGACAGTGGATAGCAGGGCTCACGACAGAGCTGACTGACAGACAAAGAGCCAGCCCCAGCATGGGGGGCTCCTTTTGCAAGATCCGCTCCTGGGCAAATCACTTCATGTCCCTAAGTCTCAGCCTTCCCCTGTGGACAGTGGGGTGGCATTAATGCCAGCGCCGCCTGCCTCCTGGGGCTGGTTTAAGGGCCAAACGAGATTTTGCTCTGTAAACTCTAGTTCTGGGAAGCTTCTCACATTACCAGCATGCGGTCTGGCTCCTGACTGGCTCCTGACTGGCTCCTGGTAAACGCTTACTGAATTAGTTAGTGATACAGCCTGTGCAGGTTTAAGAACATCTTCATTTACTCACGGTTTCCCATGACGTAAGTCAAGGCAGAACATCTGGTAAACAGCAGTTAGCCTTGACAACAGAAATGTGAACCGAAGCAGATTCACGATGGTGGACATTGTCATTCCAGGCTGGAGGAACTACATTTTGCAAACTTAGGAGTATTGGATAAACAGAACAATTCTAAAATAATGTGCCAGGCCTAATCCCATGGATCCTCTTGAGACTGAGGCTTTTTTTAATCTAGAGAGGATTTTAGAGCCCTAAGAATGATCTTTCTCATCCTCAATTTCCCTCTATTTACTCCATCCATTTCCAAGGGTTCCCAGAGCCCTTGCTCCCCGTCAGGACAGTCCTAGGGGGCAGGTGTGGTAGATGCCATCCGTGGCCCACCCATAGCTCCTGAGCATCCCGAGTTCCAGAATAAGCATCTTAGTAAGAGCTCCTGCAGCTCACCCAGTGCAAGGAGCAGGCCAGATGTCCAGGGAGTTAACACTTTCGGGGCCCGCCCTGAGCCAGGGATGGATGGGGAATGGAGGCCAGATCCCTCCTGTCGTTCCCTCTTGTGTGGAAACTCCCAAGCACTCCAAGGTATGTTCTAGTCTAATCAGATACTGGCTGAAGACAACCCCGATGGGATTGTGCCTCCATTGCCTTCCCAGAAACCTGCTCGTTAATGCACCTTGTACTGGCTCCCTGCTCTTCCCTGTCTTCCCTCCCAGAACCCCTACCAGTGTGTTCTAGAATGCCCTTCCAGACAAATTACGTGCATTCTTACCCTTGTCTCGGGCACTATTCTAAGGGCACTACCCGCGGCTCTAGGTAAGACAGGTGTCATCCTGTTGACCACACACTTTGGGCATAGTGGGGCTAGCCTAAACCCCTTTCAACTCCAAGTTCAGAGCACCTCCCCCATGTCATCACTGACTTCCACTAAACCATGTTAGATGAGGATGAATGCTAGAGAACCGGCTTTTCTTTTCTTCCTCATGAAAAGAAAGAATTCATGTTACTGCCAAAGTCTAAACATGGCTCAGAATCTGCAGCAGGAAAGGAAGTTGAGTGAAGCCATGATTAGAGGCTTGTTCGTGCCGCTCGTGGTGAAGTCGCCGCATCTGCGCTCTCACGCGCCGTCCCCGCCTTCATCAGGCCTGTTTGTAAGCACCGCGGTGAGCGATGATGATGTGCTTGAATTGCACGCTGCTTCTGTGCAGCATAAAAGACTCAGACTTCGGAATTTTATAGTTTGGCACCTGATCTGAAGGGATGGGGTCTTCCATCGCTCTGACAACATAATCGTCGTTCAGAATGCACCTAGCGAAGTGTCCGCCTGTCCTCCCCGTTCTCAGGCATTAATTGCCGTGTGGTCTTCAGGGTAACAGATGCAGTTCTATTCAGTGCAAATCTCCTGGTTGTCTGCCAGGCACTTTCTACCGAGTCCTCTGGGAGAAGTCAAGTTGAATGAGAAACGCTCCCTGCCCTCCCACGCCCACCGGCGGCTTCATAATCTCTCTGGCCAAGTGCCAGCACCTCTGAAAGCAGGCAGATAATTTCCCAGAACCTACTAGAAAACTTTCAGTGCCAGCTCGACCCCAGTTTGAGACTCCAAGGCTGATTTTTAATATCACTTTCCTCTGTCAAGGCGTGTGTCATGCCCCCCCCTCAATGAGCCGTGCATCTGGGAAGGCCAGTTTGTCCACTGCCGCTGACTTGATCTGATTGGAGTGGAGATATAGCCTGTCAAACCGCAGGAGGTGCTGGCAGGGATGTGGGTCGGCAGGAACTTGAAGACACATGAATGTGGGTTCTTTGGGGCGGAAAGCCGACCCTGACCTTGACACCTCCCAGCCCTCGTGATCCAGGGCTTACCTGTCAGGAAGCCCAAGGAAGTGACTCAGAAGGCAGAGTCATTTAGCAGCCCCTGTGTCTCACTGAGCCTTAGATGCTCCCTGTTGAAGGGAGCCCTATCTCTCCTTTATAGTATTAGCTCTGCTTGAATGCTTCCGGTGATGGAGAATTCATCTCCTATCATGTAGAAAGGATGTGAGCTTTGAAGCAGGCATGTCTAATTGTCAGTAGCTAGGCACTGTGGCTTAATTTCTCAGAGCCGTCATTTCAGTATTTATTTAAAAATAGTCAAATACAAGGTGATCACATTCCTCGCCTTGAAGGGGATGGAGAAAATTCAATGTCGTGAGGCTGTGAATGTTCCTGGCTTGGTGACTGTCACCGAGAAGGGCCGTGCGGCTGCTGGCTTCCTTCCTCTCTCCTGGGCACCCTTGACAATGACCTCAGATTTACCACTTTCCAGAATTTCGTGAGAAAACTACAATCTTGCTTCCTTAGGACACACGTTACGCTTTATATGATATCACTAGTATATGAGAGCTCCTCTTGTTTGTTTATACCCTTCTGAATTGTCATACCCTGTCCCTCCTTCCCTTAATGAACAGCAGATGCTCTGAGTGTTCAATACATATGTTGTGTTTGTATGTGTTTTTACAAAGTATAGTATATTACTGCCTTTTGTGTATGTACAAGGTCCAGCACAAATAACACCCCTTTCTTATTATAAAATCATGAGCATGTAATTCTGTAACATAACAATATCACCCTCAAGCACAGCACATGACCTTTTAGGTGAAATGTTCAAGTTAAAACTGTAAATGATCATACCCATGTTATTACCCCAGCAACCACACTCCAGCAGGCGTCACTCCCACCGGACCCCGTATTTTGAGTTTATGTCATTGCAGTCCAATTACGTATCTTCCCTGTTTGTTGTTTCCCCCAACTCAGCACTTTGTTTTCTAAGATGCCTTCACCTTCCTGGGTGTGCACCTAGCCCAAGGCTTTCACTGCTCGGCCCATGCACCCCCTGCACCCACCCACTCTCCCAGCGACACACTCCCAGCTCACCTCACCTGTCTGCCTCCACAAATAATGAGGGTCCTTCTACGTGTCCCTTATGGACCCAACCGGGCAGAGTTGTTGGGTCGGAAGGTGTGTGGACACTGAACATGCCTAAAACCTGCCAGGTCTGTTTCAGTGCCCGTCTCCACACCCACCAGCGCAGGGACTCCTGTGTCCCCACCTCCCACCGGCACGTGGTGTTCCCAGATCTCTCCCTGATGCCAGTCTACAGGTATAAAGGAGCATGATATTGTGGTTGGAGATATTATTTCATTGCTTACTAATGGTCTGGGCATTCCTTCCTGTGCTCGTCAGACGTGTGTTCACCGTCTGCTCTGGTCCTTTGCCCCCTGTTATTTTGGGGGCACTGTATTTTCCTTGTCGATTTGCAAGAATTTTTTCTTCTTTTTTATATAATCTAGATGTCAGTCCCTCGTTAGACTTCAGGCTTTGCAAATGTTTTCTCCATTTGGTCACTTGCCTATAAACTTTAAGTCCTTGTTGAACAAAAATTCTCAGTTTTGATGTGGTCACATTCTTTTTGGTTAGGGTCCTATGGTTTGGGATGTTGAAGTTGCTGAACAATCATCTTCTGGCACCTGCATGCCAGGTGCTGGCTGGGCACAGAGGGTGCTGCCCCCAGGAGCCCTGGGCGCAGTTAGAAACAGACTCAGGACCCCACCTGTGGGTGTCATACCTGAGAGCATTTAGAGGAGGGGCATTTGGCTCCACCAACCAGATTCTAGGAAGGCTGCCAGGGAAAGGTGGCATCTGAGATGCACTCTGGAAGACTAGTGAGAGGTAGCAAGAAGAAGGGAAAAGAGGTTTTCTAGGGGCAGATAACCTGTTGTATTTGTCTGTGTCCAGTGTCCCCTCGGGCACTTAGCTTTGCCGTTGGGCCAGTCTGTGAGTCAATGGACACATCTGTCCTTGGCCAGCGTCCCCTTGGACTGTAAAAACAATCTCAAAACAACAGTCAACGAAGTTAACTTACTAAAATTGTGACAGGGGCACGTTGTCTGGGGAGACAGACAAGGGTGTGTGAGGGCCCAGGCCAAGGAAGCTCAGGTCCCTCTCTGCTCGGTGCTGCTTCGGTCTGCTGCCACCCAGGGGGAGCAGTGACCCTGTGGGTTCTCTCCACAGGGACCACACTGGGGGTTGGGGTGGGCTTTCTGAGGAACGGCGGGCCGTCCTGGCAAAGAGCAGAATCAAGGCCTGAAATTGCCACGTTCCCATCTCTGAAAAACCGCCTGGAGCCGGAGCTGATGTGATGCGCGGCCCCTAGGCAGAGCCAGGACCTGTGAGGGGAAGCCTGGAGGAACAGCTTTCAGCTTCAAATGATGGAGACTCTTCAAAGCAGCAGCAGAACCATCAAACAAGAGTTGGAAGCTCAGCGATCTCCCCATCCAGCCCTCTCGCTGGAGCGAGACCAGGCGGGCGCCGGGCCCTGCCCAGGGCTCCTCACAGAGCGGACGGCAAAGCTAAGACGAGCTCCAAGCATCTGTCTCCCAGTCAGAGCTGTTTCTATCTGAATTTAGGAGGGCTTTTGCTTTTGGCAGGGTGGGGGGGGGTGTCCTAGAATGGAGTAATCTTATAGCATGTTTGATTTTCATTGAGTCAAGAGCAAGATCATCTGTTGTGTTAAACCTCAGAGTCATACATTGAGTCTGTTTGTTTGGGAGAACGATTAAACCTTAAAGTACGCACAGAGCTTTCTCAGTTCAGATGTAGAGACACTTGGGGACCAGTAAGCATTTCGAGGTGAGGGGAGTAGAGCCCCTGCCGCAGGATGCGGGGACCCAGCCAAGCAGGAGGTCGGCGACCCTACAACTGGCTCTTCCGCCGGGGCTGCTGCGGGGCAGGCGGGAGGCAGCGTCCCCCTGTGATGGCAGCCATTTCCCAGCCGCCTTGTGGGTGCTCACAGGCCCCTGGCCAGTGAGTATTTTCACACTGGACTTCTTTTTAGCAGTTGAATCTTCACCAGTGGGACCTGCCATCCAAATCCGAGGTCTAAAGTAGTGCACTTTTCAAAAGAGAACACTCCTTGTTTGCCCACAAGGAGCCAGTGCTGTTCTGCGGGACAGGGGGCCTTGGTTTCTTGGTATTTTTAGCCTCTGAGAACAGAAAGTGTCGCTTGAAGAGCCCTTGGCACATAATCCAGTGGTTCTCAGCTCTCGCGTGCATTAGGGTCCACTTAGGGGGCTTTTAAAAATACCGCCAGCCAGGATCCAGACTCAGGGGTTCTGATATCACAGGTCCATGCCAGGACCAGTCATCTCTATTTTCTAAAAGTTCCCCAGGTCACCCTAATGCCCTGCCAGGCTGAGAGCCACTGGACCCCTGCAGTGCAGCGTGCAGGTGGAGAGACTGAGTCCCACAGACAGAGGATCATCTGTCCAGGCCACACAGTGAGTCAGGGACAACCTGCAGCAGAGCGTGTGGGGCAGGGTGGTCCACGGTGACAGTCCCCGTGCTGCAGCCCCTCTCCCTCTGCCCGATACCCCCACCCCCCAACCCCCAGTGGAGCTTTCTGTCTGCCCGCAAATCCCCCAGTCCACAGTCCGCAGGCCAGTCTGTATGCAAGTGAGGGGTTGGCATTGTTTGTACAATGGAGTTAGCAAGCAGCACAGGAGTTAGAAGTTGGAGGTGCCGGGCGCCTATCACAGTCACCCCCCGCCCCCCAGGGCCGTGGGGGATTCCAAGGGGAACACAGGGAACACCGTTCTTCTACCTTCAGACCCAGGATGGGCTCCGGGCAGGGTGCAGGGGGCGGGACTCGACACTGCCCAGATGTCAGAAGCAGGACTTCAGGTTCCACTCAGGGAACCTACCTGCTGGCAGGAGTCACAAGGCCTGGGCACACCTGGGGCATTGCTCCAACACGGGGGGCTGTCACCCAGTGCCCTGAGCTCACAGAGAATGAGGTGCTGGACAGGGAGGAGCAGTGCTCTGGGAAGGCTTCCTGGAAGTGGTGGATAAAGTTCAGACATGTTGGTTTGGTAGAGGGAGGAGAAAGCCCTCTTCCTAAGCAGAGGGACCATTGTGGGGAACCAGTAGCAGTAAAAGAACACGGGGAGTGTTTGGGGGCCTAGCAAGTAATCTGCAATGACTTTTATGACTCAAATGACTCTAATTTATTGAACACTTACTATTAGTTAGGCCAAGCCAGAAATTGCCTTTATTTTCCTCTCTTACTCTCATAACCACCCTGAAAGTTATAGCCACCTGCTCACGGTGCAAGCTGGGAGGGAAATGCTGTCTGCAGGTGAAAATAACGTTTACCTCCTGGTAGGGCTGGGCGGGGCTGCCGACACTACACTGCAAGGTCACAGATAATGAATTTTTCTTAATCTCTGTATCTCCTGACTCCAGCACAGATGTCCAAGGCCTCCTTGGTCAAGGATGAGGAAATAACCGCATCTTCCATCACCTACACTGATATTTTTGAGGGGTTGTTTATTATGAAATATCTCAGGCTGGGCCTGGCGTGCAGTAGGCACTCGGTAAATGTGGGCTGAATGACTGGTAGCCCCGCTCAGTATGGGTGGGGCAAGTGCTCCGAATTCAGAACTACAGGACCCAAGTTCAGATGCCCACTTGGCTGGTGCCCAGCACACAGCCCTGAGCATGCACTTAACCTATGTGAGGCTCCTCCCTCATCTACAGACTGGGGTGAATTATACCCGACTCACGGTTTGCTATGAGCCCTTAAATGCAAGGTGTGAAGTGCCCGTGAGCCTCCGAGCACCGCCTCCAGGGAGAGATTATGGTGATTATGGTCACGGTGGGAAGCTGAGTATTATTTCGGTGCCATGGGACCTACAGCAGGGCCTGTGAGTCAGAGGGGTGGGCTGTGTGGCTGGGGGCGAGGCGGGGGCCAGCCACACCACTTCCCGGCTCCGATGATTTATTCTGATCAGCCTGAATATTTCATGTGCTGCCTCCCCACACCAAATAAATAAATCAGGGCCTCCTGTTTGGGGGTGGGGGGGAACAGGAGCTGTGGAGACTGAGACTTCAAAAAGGCCCGAGCCAGAATGCTGGAGCTCCCAGCAGGGTCTGCTAATGTGACATTTAGGAGCTGGGGGACCCAGGTAATCGACAGCCGCCAGCACAGTGTGATTCCCCCCCTTTTGGGGGGAGACCTTTGGGGGGGAAAGGAAGTGACTTTTATAGCCCTGTTTTCCACTCCACTGTCAGAGGAATGCAGGTGGAAGGGTGGCCAGCCAATGGGATTCCTGGTTCCATTTCCCAAATGTTTTTAAGGGGCCAGCAGGGCACCTACATTTCACTTGGAGCCGGAGCCACACAGGCAGTTCCTCTGGGTGCATGTTGCTTTATGACCTCTGGGCACTTTGAGGACCAGGGTCTGCAGCTCTGGGGACCCGCCTGCCCTGTGGGTGAGCATTCCTCTCTGCAGTTAATACACTCAGGAGGCACAGGGGCCCGTGGAGTGGTCAGCTCCACTCAAAACTGTCACCTCTCAGGGGTCCCATCAAAGCAGCCCCATGTCAGGGAAGGGTCCTCCTTGCTTTGACCCTGGACTCAGGTGTTAGTGTCAGCGGGACCCCAGGCAAAGCCATAACCTGCCCAAGCCTCTGTTTCCTCATCTGTAAAGTGGAACTGAAGCACCTACTCCACTCAGCTGTGAGGACTGAAAAATGGCATAGAAAACTCCTAGCCTAGATCCAGGCACACCGTGGGGCCCAGTGAATCCCCTCAGTCCCTTCTTGCCCACTCCCCACCCCTGTCAAAGCCTGCTCTGCCCTGGGTGCTCCTTTCTCTGCTCCCATACTTGTTCCCTTCCGTCCCCTGCCTCTAACCCCGCCTCTCCCTGGATCTGCCTTACCTGTGGTCACCAACATCCCCCAGACACCAAATCCACTGACCCCCTGCTCAAGAGGCTTATCGTCCTAGCCTCTCGGTGGCGTGTTGCATTGCTGGCCAGCGCCATGGTGAAACTGTCCCTTTCTTTGGCTTCTACGATGCCCACTCTGCTAGTGTCCTGGCCACTTCTTCCCAGTGCCCCCCCCCAAGGCTGGCGCTCCCCAGGAGCATGTCTTTGGTCCTCTTCACTTCTCCCTTGGCCCTGTCCGTGGCAGTGCCCTCACTGCCCTCTGCTCCAACTCCCAGCTGCGTGCTAATGGCCCCACATCCCTCTCTTCAGCCCAGAGTCAAGGACATCTCCACCCTGATGATCCACAGGCACCTCAGACTCAGGCCGTTCAAACAGGAACTTACCATCTTTCTGCATTAGGTGCTCTCCTCCTGGCTTCTCTGTTTGGGAAATGGCATCCGGGCCCCCCAGGCACTCGCTTCACTCCCCTGCTCCCCATCTTTCCCACCCACTGATCACCCAGTTGTCCACATTTTACCTGGGAAAAAAGAAACCATCGTCAGATTCTAATTACTAGCCCCGTTCCTCCTGCCACCGCCCTGGTCCAGAATAGTACCTAGGATGAAGGTAAATTCAAATGTATCACCTGGTCTAAAAATACACCTGCACAAGTACACATGCAGGAAACTCCATGCCCAGCATGACAGCAGAGCAGCGTGTCCTCTGGAAGATGCTAATGCTGCCTCAGAATGCATTCACAGAGATAAAGTGTGCAGAATGAAGGCGGGGATGGTCTCCTCTATGTGCTGCTGACCAGATCACACCTGAAGTGAGCTGGTCGGCCCTTGGGTCTGCACTTCATCAGGCAGACAGTGTCATTGTGGAGTGTGGAAGGGCCTGGGTGGGGTGGGAAGCAGAAACGATGTTCAGTAAGGGGGTGGGGGTAGTGTCAAGGGGTGATCTAGCTTTGTCTTCCAGCTCTAGGGCTGCCCTGGGGCAGAGGGAGCAGAGACAGTCTGTGTGGTCCCAGAGGGCAGAGTTAGACGGCAGGGGAGTGTTACTGAGAGGCCATTCAGCTCAGTGACCAGGAAGGACAGGGTAGCGGGCAGAGAATCCAGCTATGGGGGAGTGGGCTCCCCATCTGTGCACGCACAGCAAAGGACAGACAACCAGTTGACGAGACAGTGAGACAGTGTTTGTTCCAGCCCAGGTCAGGTCAGAAGTTTTATGATTCTACCTGGGGGCAGGAAAGGCCTGAAAGAATGTTGCCAGGGCCTGTAGGGAGACTCAGAGCGCCCAGACACGAACACGGGGCTCAGACCTAACCACCCCTCTCTGTCACTCCCCACAGACAGCAGGGAGGTGAAGGTGGGCGAGTACAACGCTGTGGCCGACACACTGGAGATCATCAATGACACCATTAGATTCCAAGGTAAGGCGGGTGGGCTTCTTGGAGGAGGGGGTCCGCTCTATTGCTCCCAAGCCTGGATATTATCTGAGGGTTAAGGATAAGCTCTGAGTCCCTGGTTCTGTGGGAAGGAGGGAACGTACACTCACTCACTGAGCACAGGGTCCACATCGCTCACGTGGAACCCGAATCCCGGCTCCTGGGATGGGTCACTGGAGTTTGTATGAGTGCTGGCTGTCACCGAGGCGTCTGTGTTAAACCAGATGGCCAGAAGTAATTCTTTTTAAACGTGGTCCAGCTAAATCTCTGTCTCTTCCCGTGGGAAAGGACTTGGTTGGGTTGGTAATAAGGCCTTTCCACATGCTACTCTTCCCTCTTCAGACTCTTCAGCTGAAGAACTCCTTCTCAGCTTCTAGAACCAGATCAAATAACACCTCTTCTGTGCAGGCTTCCCTGATTGCCCCCAAGTGGGCTAATGGCTCCCTTCTCTTGGCCTTCACAGATTCTTTTTCTCTGCCTTTACCATGGCCACTCTCACTTTGTACTAAAATTTCTAGATTGTTGGACTATGAGCTTTCTGACTGGATCCTGTTTGGTTTCAAATTCCAGGCACCAGCCAGGGTCTGGCGCATGTTGGGTATTCAGTGGTGTTTTAGGAAAACGTGAATACACGGTTGATCAAGTGACAGAGGGGCCGGTGGGTGAATACATGAAGGAACAGGTGAACACATGAGTCACTGAAGTAGTGGGCGGATGGAGGGATGAATGAGAGGATGGATGGATGGATAGATGGATGGATGGATGGGCGGGTGGATTGGGTTAACCAGTCTTAACCACCTCGAGTCCATTCAACCCCTCACAGTCGTGCCATGGCTCCACCATCGCGTCATGCCGACAATGCCCACCTATGCTCAGAGCCCTTCTGGTGGCCTTTACTCGCAACAAGGGGCCTCACTCCATGGTGGGGACCCCTGGCCTCCACGAAGTGACCCCTCCTCACTTCCCCACCTTCCCTTTCAGACCTCCCAAACCAAACTGCTCACAGTTCCTCAAATGCACCCAAACGCCACCATGCCTTTGCCTCTGCCGGGCTGTCTGCCCAGAACGCCCTTTCCTCCTCGTCTTCCTGGTGAACGACCAACAGCTCACCGTCCTTTCTGTAGCCCCTGCTGATGCCATCAGGCCAAGCTACACTCTGCCTCCTGCTTCCTGCTCAGGCCTCCCAGTACCTGATGGTATCAGCCACCTGGATGCTGGCGTCGGAGCCAGATTACATGGTATCAGATAGAGCACAGGCTTTGGAGTTAGGCAGGTCTGGGTTCAAATCCTGCCATCTTTGCCACTTAATGGGCTATAAAAACCACTTAACACCTAGAACACTGTTGCCAACTCCCACTGCACCCACCGAGATAGGAATCATCTTTTCTACCCGGGAGATTGTTGAGTAGATCGACTGAGAAAACCCTGAGAAGTGCGTAGCCCATAGTAAGCATTCAGTAAATGTTATTGCTTATTACTGCCTTTTTCTTCGTACGTGGCTAATGTGTAAGTTCCTTGAGGACAGGGATTGTGTCTTATTTATTTTCAAATCGCTGGCACCCAGCACTGAGCCCGGTGGTGGCAGGTGGGTACTAGTGGTGTCAGCCGTCGTGAATGGTGACGCATGATGGAATAGTGAAAGGTGGAGGACTGGCGGAAATGGATGAGTGATGAGTGGATGGACCCAGTGAGGTGCAAGAAGGGAAACTCAGGGCCACTGCTGTCACTAGCACTTCTGATGAGACGTTACCGTTTGGCTCCCATGATGTCTTAGTTGAGATGCACCCTAGGGAGGCACCCTCTCCCATGAAGGGAAGGTGGCGTGGGGAGGAGGAGACGCTGTCAACTTTCTGAAGTTGTTTCTACACAAACAGCTAGTGGTCACGGTCATTATGCAGCATTTGATCCAAACCTCGCCCCCTTTCTCGGTGCCCAGAGAGGGTTTCTTCTCCAGCCAAGAGCTCGTGGGCGCCCCCAGGATGACTCTGGTGTTTGGGATCCGGAAGTCACCTGAGCTGGCCTCATGCAGCCCAGACCACAGGTGGGCAGAGGGAGGAGGAAAGTGGGGAATGGGTGAGGAAGTTTCCAGATGTCGAGCTGTCACTGGAAGCTAGAAATGGGGCTACCTCTGTCACCTCGTGTCTGCTTTTGCCCTGACTTTTCAGGTTTGAAGCCGCCCCTTACAAAAATCTCCTTACTTGGAACCACGTAAAGCTTTGCATTCACCACGCCAGCAGGTTCCTCGCTGCTTTCGAACCTGGCAACTTCCCTAGACTGTTGAGATGGTTCAAATGCCTCTTATCTGCTGGATGTTTCCAAACACATTTGAACTTGTCAGCAGAGTTTTTTAAACACAGATGTTCGTGAGAGCTCTCAACCCCTGCAGCAACATCTGCCCACCCTCTGCCTTCCTGCCGGGAAGAGAGGCACAAGGGAGGCTGGCGCCCGTGGCACGGCCCGGGTGGGGGTGGTCATCGTGATCCCGGATGGGCTCCTCGGGATGCCCAGGTTCAGCCAGGCCCAGGCACCTGGCTGGCTCCATGCATTTTCCATCCTACTGGAGGGAAAAGTCCCAACATGTCATGGTTCTACAGCGGAAACCTGACTTGAAACAGCAGCTGAGAAAGAGCGTTTGCAAGAAGTGGAGTGGGGGTGTGGGGAGTCCCTCTGTTGGTCCGCCCACACTACCCCGTCCCGGGGAAAACTGGAACAGGACAGGTGTGCCGGCTCCTGTACAGATGAGTGTGCCCTGCGTCCTTCGAGGCCCCCCAGGTGTCCAGTGCCCTTGAAGAATGAGCAGGGACAGTCCTGCAGTCCCCCAGTGTCTTGGAGCCCCACAGTTTCAGTCCGGTCCTGGCACAGCAGGGAGGGGAGGGCATGCAGGTAGCTTCTGCCCCCCACAGTTAGCGAGTGCTATGAAAATGGAAAATCAGAGAGAGTTTTTATAACAATGTCCTTGAGGCAGAACATCTGCAGCCAGACCACACACACATCTCCGAGGAATTGGCAGGCAGGCTGTCCTGCCCTGTTGAGGGACGGTCATTGTCATGTGTTGGCACAGAGTCCTTGAAGCCAAAGCCAAGCTCCTCACCCTCAGTGACACCCAGGTACCCACTCTGGCACCCAGCCCTGCCCCTTCTGAGCCACTGCTACCTTTGGGGATAAATGGCAATGGTTTTTCAACGGGATAATTAGACCAAATCAAATTCTAGTCTTCTAATGGCTATTAAATGCATCACAAACCCTTTATTGATTCTCTCTAGGGAAAGAAGGAAGTCCTGGCTGAGGCTTCCCGCTGGGCAGGCTGGCCGACCACCAGCGCACGCTCACCCAGCAGAAACACCCCACACAGAGTTCGGGCATAGGGGGCAGATGTCAGGGGATCCAGGCAAAGTGGTTCCCAGGCACTGACCTCACTGGGCTCAGCTGATACCTTTTTTCTTTTTTGGCCTTGTAGGATCCGAACCCCCAAAAGACAAGACTATCATCCTGGAGCAGCTCCGGAAGATCTCCCTACCTCTCTACAGCATCCTCTCTGCCCTCACCATCCTGGGCATGATCATGGCCAGCGCTTTTCTCTTTTTCAACATCAAGAACCGAAACCAGAAGTAAGTTGCTCATGCCCTCCTCTTGGACCACGCCTTCTGGAGTGGCAGACCTCACAGACAAAGTGTAGGAGCATCACGTGGCGGATTCTCCAGGGGCACAGAAGATCTTAGGGCAGTTTTCTAGAGCATGCCACTCAGTTGCAGGGGTGTTATTAGATGTTTCCTGAGTATGTGTGTGTGCTCACACACATGCACACACAGAGGGAAGGCTGCTCATTGCACAGGAGCGCCTGGTCCAGTAGGTTCGGGGGAGGCGGGGTTAAATGAAACTGAAGGATGTAAGTCCAGAGGCCTTCTCAGAGCTCTGGCTCTGCTCCCTGCACTTCGTGGTGGTCCAGGAGGAGAAAGCTACAAGACAGCACCCCCCAATGTCTTTGCCCCACCCCCAGCGTTTTAGGGAGCATCATCAGAGTGGACCACTGAGTCCAGGGCCGGGCACTTCCCACGGGGTACAGCCCCCCTGGACTACAGAGGAGGGCATTGAAGCTCGGGGACCAGGCCCCTGTCCAAGGCCACACTGCTGCTAGTGGCAGAATCTGTCCCCTTGGTTCCAGGTCTTGATTTCGTTTCTGTCACACTTGCCCTTCACTCCCCCAAGGAGAGCAGCTAGCTGTCTGTGTTATTCCGGTCAGTCGTCAGTGGAACAGGCCACCACTGCACGTGGTAGTGTTAACCAAGCCCAGGCAGCTTCTGCGGTTTCCCCAGCAAATCCCTGATCCCAGCCACCTGCCTTGTCAGGGGAGAGGCCAAGCAGGGACTCAGAGCGGGGCCTTCATGGTCCCAGGCTCAGTGCCACCCGTGGGCAGCACGGCTCTGCCATCGTGCCCAGAAGCCAGGCTGCGGGGCCTCCGGGGCTGCAAGCTGCAAGCCTGATTCCAGGAGAACAGCTGTTCCTCTTCTCTCTGTAAAGAAGGAAGCTCCAAGGTCTAGATTGTTTTTGCTGGTGTTTTTGTGGCAGGGTGGGGGGGTACAGCTTGGTAGCTACTGCTTAGGCCAAACCTATTTCCTAAAGAACAAAAAAGAGGTTTATTCACCTGTTGTTTAATTGTATTTATCACCAATAGCACATGTACTGCCACCAAATATATATATATGTGTGTGGATATATATATATATACGTGTGTGTGTGTGTGTGTGTGTGTATAGAAACAACTTTTGTCCACTCCCTACAGACCTTAAATGATGAGCATTTGGCACAAGGCCTGGGCACATAGGTCTCAACATTAGATCCCTTCCTACAAGCTCCAAGAATGCCCATCACAACGGCGAGTTGCCCCTATCTAAAGTCTAAATGCCTTTAATTCCTTAACTACCCATCTTGGCCTCCTGGGGAAAATTATCATTACTCTTTCCAGTATGCTGGCATCCATGTGAACTTTTGACTGGCTTTGCAGATTTAAACCCTTCTCACTTCTATCTTCCGAAATGCTACTTATTCATTTAAGGCCCCCTCCTCCAGGAAGGCTGCCGAACTTCTGGCCTCTCCCCTCCTCAGCTCCCTGAGATAATAAGAATGAAAGGGCCTCTGCAGGTCTTGGTTTGCAAAAGGACCTTCAGGAACCCAGGCTCACCTCAGCTCACAGGTGCCCCTGTCCGTGTGATCAGTGCTTCTAGAGGTGAGGAAGCTCAGCCACCACTTGCCTTGCCAACGGCGTGCCTATGGGGGCTGTGGGGCCGTGCGCTGGACCCATCGCTCCCAACTCGAAAGGCCGCGTAAATGGTCCACAGTTTACGGCAGGCTTTTTTTCTCCCTTTGCCACTTTGATATCACATTACACTCTCTGAATGTGGAAGGATTAGTAAAAGTACATAATGCAAAGGATAATGTTCAGGGAACAATTGACCATAATTACAGTCTGCAAAAGAACACCTGGATCATGGGGTGCCTGAAAACCTGAGATGTTCTGAGCGGATTGTGTGGGGGAGCCAGCTGATGGTTTAACCCAGTCCTAGGCTTGCCCGGCAGCTGGGAGCCACAGTGGAATTCCCGCCAGGAGGGAGAGAGAGGAGTGGAATTTGGGAGTATAAAAACTGCCCCCCACAGCAGCCTGGTGCAGACAGGGGGAGGGGTGGGGTTAAGGATTCCATTGTCTACCTCCATCTCCTGGTGGGTGACTGGGAGAGGTGTGTTACCCACATGTTTGGCCCTCTTTGTGCATGGGACAGTGTGAGCTTCGGGCAGCCCAAGTGTATGTTCACTCGCTGCAATTCCTGAGCAGACCTGAATTCTCACCAGGAGACCTCTCAGACCTGGCCCACTCAGACCTGGGGAGCGCGGTGGGGCCCTGCCCCGTCTCACTGCTGCTGGGCGCTGAATGCAAATGCGGAATTCTCTAGATGTGGCGTTTCCTCTCAGCTCCAGCCTCAGAAACCTGATGACTTAACGTTTTTGTGTAAACTAAAAATGAATGGTTGAAGAAACTGATGTTACAAGCTGTCTCTAGAGAAGTGGTGGGAGAACTTGACCAAGGAGGCAGGAAAATCGGCATCTAGGGATTGATAGCTGCCCGGGGTCCTTCCGTGTGGGGGAAACAGCCCCCAGCAGGTGGCACAGCCTTGGGGAGGGGGAGGGGAGGGAGAGGAGACCAGGGCTTACCTTTTTCTCTGCCCCTCCAGCCTTCACAACCCCGAACCCAGTCAAAACAGTCGTCAAAGGAGCAGCTGTGTTACCAGTGCCGTTAACTCTGCGTCTCCTTCCCCTGCCAGGCTGATAAAGATGTCGAGCCCCTACATGAACAACCTCATCATCCTGGGAGGGATGCTCTCCTATGCGTCCATCTTCCTCTTTGGCCTCGATGGGTCCTTTGTCTCTGAGAAGACCTTCGAAACCCTCTGCACAGTAAGTCATTCTGCTTGTTCCAGTGGAACATGGTCTGAGGTCTTCTTGGTGACCTCAACCATTAGGAACACACGTGCAAACCCAGAAAGGCGTGAAAGCACATGAGCAGGCAGGAGACCGCCCGTTCCACTGTTCACACAATTCACCGGGGCAGTAGGTTGTTGCTTGCAGAGCAGAACGGACTTAAGTATTGCCTGTCAAATTAAGAGTGTGAATTTGAGGGTGGGAGGTGGGGATGGCTGGGGCAGAGTGGAGGCATATGGGGGGGAATGGAGAGAACTATACTTGAACAGCAATTTTTTTTAAGTTAAAAAATACTTTACCTTCTATAAACTAGTAAAAAGTATTTCACAAGGAAAAAAAGTATGGATTTGGCAGGCCGCTGCTGGAAGACAGCCCACTGAGGAGTGGCTGGATAACCTAGAAGAGTGAGGGAGAAGAATCACCACCAGGGCCGTTTGAGAAGGGCCAGGTCTGCCCACCGACCCCGGGCACCGTCAGGAATACAAGGAGGAAAGTCTGCGTGGGTCACTCCGAGTCCTGTAGGAAGAGTCCAATCTCTGTTCTCTGCTGAGGTCGTGTCTCTCAACCATGTTTTCCTATTTCTCCCCACTAAGGAGCCTTTTTAGACTTCCTTTATTAATCACCCCCTCATGAAAATTTAATATCAAAGACATACGTACCGTATGTATGTCTTTACGTTCACATAGGAGCATGTTTTTTCACACTCGAGCCCCAGGGTTTGGGTCCCTTGGGCACTACATCACCGCCACTCCCTTGAAAATGCATATACTTAAGGAAGCCCAAAGCAGTGTAACTTGTCTACTATACTGTAGAAACACTATTTTGAAAGTTGACGAACATGTTGTAGACTGTTGCCCCGTTGTTGTCATCGTGGTTGTAAGGAGTTTGTATGCCAGCAGTTGGCGACTGTGTAGCCCTGACTCCCGGTGGAAAGGAGCATCAGCTTGCTTGCTTTTTAAGATGAGGATGACCTGTTGAGATTTATTTCTGGACTTCGACTACTGCAATCTCTCAAAAACTGGGTTTGCTCTGGCCGGCATAGCTCAGTTTGTTGGAACAGCGTCCCGTGGACCGAAGGGTGGAGGGTTCAATGCCCAGTCAGGGCACAGACCCAGGTTGCGGGTTCAGTCCTTGGTCGGGGCTCATATGAGAAGGCAGCTAATTGGTGTTTCTCTCTCCCATCAATGTTTCCCTCTCCCCCTCCCTCCCTCACCCCCCTTCTCTCTCTCTCCTCCCACCCCCTCAAAAGCAATGAAAATAATTTTAATTATAAATAAATTTAAAAAATAACTGGGGCCCTGCCCAGTGTGGCTTGGTTGGTTGAGCATTGTCCTGCAAAGCGAAGGTCACCAGTGATTCCCAGTCAGGAAACATACCCAGGTTGTGGGTTTGGTCCCTGGTCGGGGTGTGTACAAGAGGTGACCAATCCATGTTTCTCTCCCTCTCTGTCTCCCTCCCTTGTTGTTGAGAGCAATGTAGGCCCGCTCTTTCCAAAGCAGACTCTTTTAGGTGGTATTTCTACTCTGCTGTCTCGGTGTCGCCCCCTAGAGGAGCCCTAATACTTGCTGCAAGTCACTGACCTGCCCCCGTGGACTTTCTGGGCTACATCAGCACCCTGTGCTCTGAGACAGCAGGTGGAAAGGAGGGAAGCTCCTGGAATCCTCTGTTGTATGTGATGATGCCCCCTTGATTTCTGCAGATTCTTAGATGGACTGACTCTTACACGGAGTCAGGAATTATTAATGTTACCAGTGACTTCAAGGTGAATTGCTTAGCAATTGAGATGGAACCTTTCAAACATACTTACTTTGTTTGAACATTTCCATTTGAGAAGTGGGGGGTCGTGTCCCTGATGCCTCAGATGGGTGGTGAGGTCGGGGGAGTACTCAGGCATCCGTCCTCTCTGGGCGAAGCAGGGGTTTGAATGGGAGGGCAGTCAAACCCCGAGTATTGCGGGGCTCACTCAGTTCCAGCTTCCTGCTCAGAGTTTGTATTCCGAGCCCAGCACTGGCCCCCCCTGTTTTATTCTGCCCTTCCGGGGATTAAGAAAGAGAATTCAGAAGTCATGTCTACCCTGCGTGCCCGGCATCAGCGTGCCTGGAGTTCGGAGAAGCTGAGCTGCTCCGAACTGTGGCTGTGAATTGGGGGGTTTTGCTTCAAGAGTGTGACCCCATGACACAAGGATGATGACTTCAGTACGTGGAAATCTTGCTCATTTGAGGGAAGGTGTGAAGCCCGTTTAGTTTCCTACATTTCTGCATCAGCATGGTCGTTGTGCCCCGAGGGGCCTTGCACTTTCCTGGGTGCCCTGTGTGTCTGTGGGTAGCTTTCCTGGGCACCTCCTGAGGCCCTCTGAGGAAGCTAAGTGAGAAGAACAAGGATCTCCTCTCCCCTCTGTGCCCAGGGACACCCACCCCAAATGTGAGGAGACCACAGTGAAAGTGCTGGTGGGGCTGGTTTGGTGACTTCTAATTGACACAGTGCTCTGATCCTGCCACACGTCCCTGAGAGCTGAGGGACCCGCCTCAGTCTCCCCGCCGAGAGTAAGGGCAGCAGGGCTCTGCCCTGTCCCCTCGGAGGCCCCCGTGCACCAGCTACTCACCGCCTGCTGCCTGGGCACACACCCAGGCCTGGGTTTGGGCGTTTGGTGCAGAAAGATTCGGGGCCCTGCCCTCGGAGAGGCCCTCCCTCCTAGAAAGAAGCTCCTGACTCCCCTCCCTGCTCTCCAGCCCAGGTGCTTTCTGGGGTTTGACCTGAATCCCTCAAACACTGCATGACGCAGGCTGGAGAGCAAAAAAGGGACATCCCCCACACCCGGGATTTTTCTTTTAATGAAGCCTGACATTCTATTCTGGGAGCTGCGCTCATTTGCGCGAGGGGAAGGCTGCCCTGGGCAGCCTGGCGAGGCGGCATGAATAAACCATAAAGCGCTTCACAGCCAGCATTAGCTCCACACACGAGGGCTCTGGGGGGCCACCAGGGCCCGGTTCTCCTGCCCCCGAGGATTCATTTATTTGCAGTCAGGGCTGCTTCAGAGGCTCTGCAGAAGGGAACCCACATTCACGACTGTGGGGGAAAGGCATCCATTGCTGGTGCTGGATTGAACTGGGTCAGCACAAATGTGCGCCGGGGTCACCTCTTTAATAATTCCCAGTATTGCCCAGGAGGGGACACCGAAGGCTCTGGGGTTTAGAGCCCCAACAGTAGGACCCAATGGGTGCAGTCTGGGTTGTGCTGCTCTGGCTGTTATTTGGGGGTCAGCTGCTCTGTTTCACTTGCTGCCTTGGTCTCCATTCTCTCCAGGCCTAGGAAGCTGCCCCAGAAAACTCCCACCCGCAGGGCAAAGGGGGTGGAAGCAGGGGCCACCTGGTGCAGTGAGCACAGATCCCAAACAACAGCCCGGGTTTCTCTCCCACTTCCTATGCTCATTAGCTCCAACCTTGGCAAGTGACTTAGCGTCTCTGAGCCTTGGCGTTGTCATCTGCAAAGTGGGCATAACGGATGCAGGATTGGGGCGTGTGTTGAGTGAGATGATTCAGACAAGCTGCCTAGAACCTAGGGCAGCTCTGGGAGTGGGGGGGGAGGGAACGGGACAGGCATCTCTCCCCTCATCACTGTATGATTTCCTGGGGTCTCGCCCTGTATTCTGTAGGAAATCCCACAGGACAAAGGACACAGTAGACCCTGCAGCCAGCTTCCGATGTGGAACAGTGAGTCACGGTTCAGTCCGCTCAGTACAGAAACTAAACACAAAGATAAACTGTGATCATCACCTCAGGAAGAAACCTATGGCAATCACAAGTCGATGTCTCTCTAGGACCTGTGTCTCTGCTCAGAAGGGCCATAATAACTCAGACAGGGCGGTGGGGGGGGAGGGGTGAGCGCGTGCACACACACCCAGCCACTGCTGGGGAAGCAGCTACACTGGGTTTCCCTCCCCCGCTCCTTCTGACCCTTTCCGGAATCTTCCCAGCCTGGTTTCAGCAAGTCTTGCAAATAGCTCCAGCTACACCGTGCTGTCTCCCTGGACGCTGTGTGGGTAGTGGAATCACCATAGCAACGTGGCCCCTGTGGGCAC